>OMLP01013006.1:0-48622 GCA_900302685.1 Spondyliosoma cantharus | reverse complement strand
GGTTTCTAACTCTTGTGATTTTGTGGCTGTTGAATTACATGAAGTGGAATTTTCGTGCTCGCTTCCAACTGAAGGCTGAGGACTAAACGGCAGCGGGTTTCAGCGAAGGAGAGAAATGCCAACGACGGCGACAAAGAGGAGATTCAGTAAGTGCACCGTTATCTTTTTTCTTCTCCCCCCTCCCCTCCTCCTCCATTGAACTTGAGACGCGTTAGCTAACTCGCTGGGAAAACAATGCGGGCTTTGTTTATGTGTTTGTTCTGGACTTAAACTTTAAAGAAATGCTTCTGTAAGGTGTAACGTGTAACGGCGAGAGGTTTATTTTTTTTTTAAGTCAGCTCCGGGCTCGCAAAAAAATCGGTCCGAGTCGGCTAAAGGACAGCACGGTTTCGTTGTTGCCTTTATTTTTAATCCATGCTAACTCTGAAAGCAAAGCTAACAACAACTTTTTTTCCATTCTTTCTTTTCTTTTTATCTCAAGGGCGAATAATAACGCTTGAAAGTGTCTCCCCTCTGTAAACGCTCGGACTCCATTTTAACAAACAGAAATTAATGTGAATAGAGAGAGAGAGGAGACAGGAGGTGCTTTGCCATTCGTCCCAATCCCTTTTATTTCACAAGTGATTTTCGATGCACAAACAAGCTGCGCAGAGTTGTCAGCAAACTGAGCGCAGCCACTTCTCTCTGAGCGGATTGACGTGGCCGTGGTCTTCTTCAGCAGGGATGAAGGCTCCAGTCAAGCAGAAAAATCTGCCGACAATCACTAATGTGGAAACCACGGATGTGTGTGCGCGGTGGTGAACCGTGTGTGGGGCGTGAGCCGGGCTTCACCCCATTTTGTTGTCTCACTTGCAATGCGAGGATTTTCTCTCTCCCCCAGTTCATATTTAAGGTGCCATTGCCCCTTGCCTTTCTGCTCATGGGTGCGTGAGCCAGGCATGTGAGATCTCCCCTCTTTACCTCAGGAGGGACAGCTATTTGAGTTTCCTGCATCTTCATCAGCAGCAAAGCTCTCATCTGTGTCATTCATCTGCCCTTAAAAAAAAAAATCAGTAACGTAACGTGCTGCTGCAGAGCTGGCTGCGGAGACGGGTTTGATGTCATGCATTTTGCTCCCTTTTGCAGCAGAGGCAAAGGCGTAAATTTCATTCCATTAGGGGGTTTCAATTGTTAATGGCAGTTTTTGTGTCAGCGTTCACAGGTGCATCACTTCAGATCATAGCCTGAAGCCCTCCTGGAGTTCTTGAACATATTTAAAACAGGGGAAGTGTTTTTTTTTTTTTTTTTGTCCTCTTCGACAGAAAGATGGTCAGCACAGCATCAAGCCTGCAGCCCAGTTTGGTTTATTTAGAGAAAAAGGATTGGATGCAATTTTGCCAGTGAGTGACATCCTGAAGAAGCCTCATGGCCATCTTTTATCAATACATGAATCCGATTATAGCTGTCACAAGCACAATGAAGAGACCTAGCCATGAGCCAAACTGTAACAGGATGATACAGGGTGGGTTAGTTTCTTGGAATTGCATCAGAGACTTTTTCTGCCACTGAATCCTAGGCCCCGCTGCATGTTTGGGTTTTCTAACCTTCAACACCTGCCTGCTGAAAAAAATGCAGTGATATGACCTATTTCTATTCTTGATTCGGGCTTATTTTATATTAAACTGTCCCATAAGCTGTAGGGTACGCGCTACCACAGTATGAGGCCTCAGAGGGAAAGCCTGCTGTAAAATGTTATGGCTATGTTGCATGTCGGCTGTTACATCGACACCGGAGAATCCATGCCGATTAGTGGAGCCACACTAATTTCTTTCATAAAGCAGATGTCTCTCTCTGGTACTGTTTGGATCTCTGATTCAGAGTAACCTGTTGTTATCTGGTGGATAGATATTCTATCATTAAACCTGTGTTGACAGTGCTGTTAGGTGCCACGCTGCTGTAGCATTAAGGTTTTCTTCAATCATTCATGTTGTCGGGAAACTGCAAGGGGTCTTTACTGTGTTTATTCTACTTTCCTGTTTTTATCGTCTCTTTTTGTGGGCTGTGAGAGCTTTCATAGAGCGAGTATTTAACTTTGTGATGTTCTCTATAAAATATGTGAATGTGTTTTGCCATAATTTGAGTACTGGTGTTTATTTGCCAGATATTGTCACAGTCCTTCAAGCTATTAGGCTTACTTTATATTCCAAACACTTCATGAAGAGAAGAGAAGAAGACATATGACATATTTGACCTAACCCTCGTGACTCCTGAGGGATTACAGGGTGGGCCACAAAGGATCACTGCATTGCTTTCGTCTTTTGTTTCTTGCCAGAGGAGTCTACGGTTCATTTGGTGTTTCTGTTAGGTGCCTCTGAAAGAAAGAAGAAAGAAAGAAGTCTCGACCCTTAGCTGGTGACATCATCTGTTAGGCATACATATTGTCAAAAAGTGGGCTGCATAGAAACAATTTGCAAACATCAGCGCCGTTTTCATTGTTGTTTGTCTATGGCTAGAAGAGCAGAAACTGATTTTTATTTAATTTATCTTTATTTTCTTCCATTTACCAGAGCTGAAGAGATTAATTTACAGTGGACTCAACAATCTTGTTTTTTTTCTCATCAGATTATTAATCAAAATATAGACCTGTTTCGCCATTTTTACAACTGATACAGATGAACTTGAAACAGCATAAGAAAACCTTGACATCTTAGGTTTTATTGTTTTGCAGTATAATCCCTCTCATTGAAATACCTGTAAATTAATTTGGGAGTGACAACATTAACCAGTGTTGCATTTTGAATATATGTGGTGGGATAACCTTTATAGGGCTGCACGATTTGGTCAAAACAGTAATTTTGTGATTATTTCGACAGGAATAATGATTGTGATATGATTCTGGTTTGGTGGAAACTATTATTTCTGCATCACTATTTAAATTTTTGCTGAAAAAAAGTAGAAATATCATGGTGTGATATTTGTTGGGGTCTGTATCAAACAAACATGTTTTCTTACATCTAGAGAATAAGATTTGTAAGCTCGCTCTGCAGTCCTTTGTCATAATGCTGTTTTATCACACATTTTACCTTTGCCAAGAAATGTCTGTGATTTGGAAAGTGCACTTGTGATTTCGATAATATTTCGACTACTAGTGCAGGCCTGCTCTGTGTTGTTTTTATTTCATCTTTTGAGGGACAAATTCTTCCCTCAGATGGATTTACTTCCATTTTTAAAGCTCTATCTCTTCTGTTTGTTGACCTGGGTACGCCTCTGACTTGTGTGAGCATTTCTATGTAGTTGTGTTGGGTATTTCCTAGCAGGTCTGGTCTGTGGCCAGTAGCCAGAGCATCTGCCTCAGCTTCCTCAAATGCCGGTGCTCCCTGGCAGGGTCAGGGCTTAATGGCACTGAAAAAAAACCCCAGCTCCTCTGTGACCACACGCTAAAAAACCACTTGGTACAACCCTTTCCCAGCTGATGCTTTCTCATGCTTTCCATATGCGTAAAATCTTGGTAATTTTGGGGCCCTGGAGTTCTAATGAGAGGTTTTGCTCAAAGTGTGTTGGTCTGTGGTGGGCGGGATCAGCGTTTCTCTGGTTTTATAGTGGATTATAACTGTTCAGAGATGCCTCACTGTCCCACTGTAAGGGCGTTGGCACAGAGAAACCAAGTACTCTTTTAAAACAGGCAAACTGGTTTAAACTGGTTGTGATTTGGCTCTTGTGCATGGGGGTTACATGATCTAAGCTATAACCTAAAGTTTGCATCTAAAGCTGCAAATCAGGTATAGTACTGTTGGTTTTAAGAGTTAAATTCAGCTACAGAAATGGGTTGTGCTGCCTTTCTGCTTATCAGGGTGTTTTACTGTTGCACCTATAGGGACACTGCGAGCAACTGCTTTTGTCCTGTTTAGCATGCCATCCCCACATAAAGACAGGGTGCTCTTAGTAGCACGCTTGGTGGATTTTTAACAATGCTTGTTCCTTAACGTCAGCAGCATAGAGGCAAGAAGAGTGATTTACTACTCTGTCTGCGAGGGTAATGTAGGAGCAATTTGACTGCTGATTGAAACCAGGTCTCCCATTTCAGAGTCCACTGGTGGCATTATAAACCATTTACACCCATGTTTTACAGGGCACCCCTGCAATAGGGAGAGTGGAAACAGACACATGGCCTAAAAATGGCTTGCACTACCATCAGGGGCCTATTTTTATCCATTCCTTGCATGATTTGTTGTTTTTTCTTCAAAGCATGTTAGGGCTGCGGGTGAAGTAGTGAATATGAATGACATTGAAAGGTCAAATGCTAATCAGTTTTGTCTTCCATTTAAGCAGAAGGACTTCCTAGATATAGGGGGTCCGTCTGGTTTGGATTATGCAGCTTTTTCTGTGAGTGGTCGAGCTTTGTTCTCCAGCAGTTATGTCTGAATCAGAACTGCAATCCAGTTTCAGTGAAAATTGCTGTGTCAAGCCCTTGTGACATCTTTGCACTTGCTCTGTATCAACATATGTCAGTAGGTAGCCATTAGGTAAATGGACCAAGAGGCCTTAATTACATTTTTACCACCTGAGCCTTAAACAACACACAACTAATTAGAGAGTCAAGGTGCTGCTGAAGTGCAAGAGCAGCAGAGTTCTTTATAAGAATAAGTGCAAAGACTAACGAATGAAAAATGTCGGAAAATTGATGGCTGAATCTTGAGGATGTCTGTGTTCTGTTAATGCTGCTGGTAATGACTAAACATTAGCTAACAACATTAGCTGCAACTGCTTCACAGTAAAAGCCTTCGAGCCAAGATATTGACTATTGTGCAGCAACTACAGGATGTGTTCAGTCATTAGTGGTGCCATTATACCTCCATTTTATTGTGTTTCAATAAAGGTTAAAGATAGTCTAAATCTGCATTTGGATATGTCACATTTTGTTTTCGTTCACCAATTACCATTATATAGGTTATTTACCACAGTCGGCATTAAAGCTGCATGAAAATTTCATATTAGGCTAATTGAATTGGATTTTTTTATAAACACTCTCGATTTCAAGTCAAAGATGAGAAGCAGGTCAAGGTTTCAACTTCTCAGTTTCCTTCCTTGCTGACAGCTCAGAAATATCACTGCTCTTTTTGCTACTGGGAGATTTTCCGATGTGAGAAACTGAACTTTCAGACAACTGAAGAATATCATACTCACAATGTGCAGTTAGCTACCCATTGGTATGCATGATAAAGCCTGTAGTGAGATGTAGAAACTGTTGCTATTCATCTGCTGTCCCTGTGATCTCAGAGGCTCCCAGATGGCTTTGCATTCTCACCACACAGGCCATCTAATTATAACTTTTAACCACCAAACGCATACAAGTGGATTGTTTACAGGTGTTGTAACTGTTCATTATTTATCCTTTCATTATTTTTCTAAATAAGGATACCTTCATATCTAGTCCCTTATTTTACCTCTCTGCACTGACATTTTAAAAGTCATAATATGAAGCATATTATTTTGTGTCGAACACCCACTGTAACTGTAAATGGTTGAGATGTTGACAAGATACAAAGACTTTTTCTTATAATTTGTGACGCCATATTTGCAAAAGTTTTTGTGTTTATTTTGTCTGCTGTTATTGTCAGGGATTACAGATGCTTACAGAGTTAAATATCCATAACAGTGTGTTTAGCAAACTGGTCTGAACATCACGGCATTGCGAGCCCACCCATGTGAAAATAGATTATTGTTTTTTGTCCAAACATTGTAATTACTGGTTTGGTTAGGCTTACTCATAACATACCTGCTGGTAATGTGGGAAAATGTTTTTCATCAAGGTGTTTCCGTAAAGTATGTTCTGTTACCCGCAGTGAAAGGCCTTGTTCTGCCCTTTTTTGTGAAATAATGTTAAAATATTTCTGAAATAGCAATATCAGTCAAATACTTAATTGATTAATTAATTGATTATTAAGTACAAATAAAAAAGGAAAAATGCACTTCCTGCTTTCAGCCTATAAAATGTGAGGATTTACTGCTTTTCTTCTTCTTAGTAATTTAGAATACATATTTTCAACTTTTATGTGGATAAATACAAGCTTGCAGTAGGCCTTTAATTTATCGGGCTGGCTATACGAAAATTCTATGAGGACATTTCTAAATGGTACTAATGGTGTGATTATATCTTGTCTTTATGGGGTTTAACAATACATGCAGTGTGCTTGATCTGACACATGTGGATAATCAAACAATTGACCATGCAATTTACTCTGTATTTATCAAACAGTACAATGGTGTGGTTGTTCAGCTGAAGTGATGTCTCTTGCTTTGACACCACATGTAGTTGTTTTGTTGTATTGTAAAGGGCTGCTTTGGTTTGGTCTAATCCCACTGAGAAACCTCTCGAAATGGAACAAAGCTCTATTGTTTAATTTTGCGCTCTCGGATATTATACTTTTATACTTTCATAAAGTTGAGTGCTGTAGTAAATTGAAAATGGAAATGTGAGACTCATTCTCAGCAGTCCTTATTTATCCAGTGTTGAAAATATATAAAATTGTGTTGCCGCTGTAATGCATCAAATCCAACTGTGAATTTTATGAATCATTAGAGCCCAAATAGCTTCATGTCCTACAGTTGCCACTTGTGGGTCATTACGTCTTTCGTTTGAGATCCTAACATGGATTCTGTATGGATGCTCATCCTGGTTTATGGCCCAGTAGACAGTTTTATCACATCTTGTGTATTGGTAAATGTACCAGGGAGTTGACAGGAACATGTGACAGGCGTGTAAGACCTCAGTGCCTTGGCTGTGCATCTGCCCAGTCAGCAGAAGTTCACAGATGACACACTGTTTCATTTCAGACAAATGGAGCAACGGCTCGCTGGCTGGTGTCATTCGTTTTGCTTATCATTGTCAACCTATTCTTTTCAGGTTCTCATAATTAGAACACACACGGAGCCACACACACACGCAACTGCAGCTGAATTGATGCAGAACACTACGTGAAGGTCAGTCAGCCGTCTCATCAGGCCTGACTTAAATGTGACAAATCCACATAGGTGATGTAGATTTATTTGACGGTAATGAACAATGAGCCCGTTTTCACACTGAACTTGGCCTGGAATCTCAATATTGAATAGTCCTTTATATTTGCACTGTAGGCAAGCCAAACTATCCTTCAAGAGATAGAAAATGTCCCGCTGGTATAACATTTACTTTATTGTTCACTGCTGACAATGAACATGCTGTAACCATGTTGCATAACTGATGATGTGATAGAAATATTTGACATCTGACAGTCAGAAAAATTTTAGAGAACAAATCGTGACTTTGTGTGCTTTAGCTTGCATGCTTTCATTCATTGGACATTCAGCACATCATCCCTGTTTTTTTCCTCTAAAAGCTTCTTTCCTCACGGGAATCTCTGTCCGAGCCTTTACCAGTTTTGGCAAGAATACTCTTATACAAGCGCACAGACATCAAAGATTTTGTGTGCACTTTCAGGTGCAAAAATCACGATGACTATCAGCTCCTAGACAGCTTTTCAGGACACTCAACCGGGTTGCTTTTAGCTTACAGAAGCGGTAAAGATGAAGGTGAAGAAGTTTGTGACTGACAGTTGGAAACATAAACACTTTTAGAAGGATGACTTTATGGCAGTGGCATCAAGATGAGGAAAGGTATTTTTTGTGTCAATAGAAATTCAATAACTGACCATGTGTTGAAATAGTAGTGAAGACTGACATTGGAACCCTCATTACCACTATCTGGGCATGCTAAAGCACAACAGTGAATGGCAAAAAAGTGCATGCCTTGCACTCCCTCTGCCCCCGCTGATACGGCAGATGGATAGCATTTTAGGGAGGCAGGGCGGGCCTCTTTGGCAGTGAGGGACGGAGATGACAGCTCTTCGTCCGTGGAGGGCTACCAGGGGCCTTGGCTCTGAGCACCTACTGTGTCCTCCTGACAGAGCCTTGATGCCATCATAGACCATTAGCGTTGACAGCATGTCATCATGTCACACTGGAGCTCATGGTCAAGCAATGAAAAGTAAGAACATTGAATTAAGATGGCAGGCTTAGGAATAAATAGGGTTTTACTGATGCCGATCTAAAGATTTCTTCCCACTTTTTGGGACACCATTTTTACATTAAATCTAGACTGAGTTTACATATAAGCTCTACGGATGATGCCTCATTTGCAATATCCTCAATGCCATCCAAATTCTGCCTTAGCTTGTGGCCTTTCCCTTCAAGCACAGACTGTAGAAAGTCTCCACAGCTAGTGTTGGAGATGTTTTTCAAGATGCCAAGATTTGATTAGCTCGACTGTAAGACTCAAGTGAAGACAAGTGACTCCAATAAAGCCATGTAATGCAATAATTCAGTGACTGAATTAAGGCCTGAGCTAGGCTTAAAAAAGAGTGCTGTTCTCACAAGTAGGCGTAAATTGCACAACAATTATAAAGACTTAAAGGGGAATTCCAGTATTTTAAAACCACGCTTGAATGTTTATCATTTTTAATTTTTACCAAAGATTTGGAATCTGTCCAGTAGATTGCCTTAGCTTGCAGCCTTGGCATGGCTGCAATGTAATCCTTTGGGGCTACTCAGACCGCAAAAGTTGCGTGCATTAAAACTGCCAGCAAGAAATGATTCAGTCATGGCTGAATTTTAACGTGTTTTTGCTTTTGAGATTGTTATGCTGAGTGTATGAAAACACTACAGATATGATTCCTATAGAGAAAAACCTTGTGTAACTTTGTAACCAGAAAAATAAGTCTCGTTCAAGGAGATGTCAAGTGCTTGAAATCTCGTGAGAAGAGTTGTTACAGCCGCAACTCATCTAGATTGTCAATATCAGCTAAATATTCAGACATGACTTTGGAAATAAATTCTTGCATGCAGTTCCTCTTGATGAACTCCAGACTCCTCTTTCCAACTCCTTCCATCGCCATCTTCCTGCTACAACTCGCCTTCCGTGAGATTTCAGAGAGAGTGTTAATAGACATAACATTGATGGTTGGAGTTGCCCCAAAGGATTACGTTGCAGTTGTTGTGGCTGCAGTGATCTACCGATTACTGATTCCGAAACCTTTGGTAAGTATGAATCATTTACACACCAAAACATGTAAATCAAGCGCCTGTGTTAAACCAGAAAGTAACAGAATTTCCTGTTGAGTATGATGCTGCTTACTGTAAATAATTTACTCTAGCTTGTGCTTGTCAAATGCGGAACTATTTGAAGAAAGTTTCTTTTCATATATAATTTCTCTTTAATATCTTATATCTCCTTTATATCACTTTTCTTTCCGTACTGTTAATAAGGGACACAGTTTTAAATTGTGAAAATTTGATGTCAGTTAATGTGGACGCAGTTGTCACAAACATGCATATAAGTACATATAAGACACATTAATTACAGTTTTGGAGTATTCTAGGATGCTGGATGCTGGAAGTACCAGTCCAATGAAAGGGATGCACAGTAAATACTGATACTGAAACAACATTGCAGTCATTATCACAGATGATTTCTACCTTTTAGCCTGTCAGTGTTAATAGTGTACTGAATAACTCACATGCTTAGTTTGCCGACTATACCGTTCTTCTTTACCGCTTTTTTCCTCTTCTCTTACTCACTCCTAAAAGTAAATGAAGAGTCTCTGAGGTTATGGACTGTTGGTTGGTCAAATAAGGCAATTTGAAGATGTCACTTCCCACTCTGGTAAAATTGTGTTCTACAGTTTTTGGAAATTTCAAGTCATCCCTGTGTGATATTACTTCAATAAATCACAAACTATTTAAAGTTGAGAAAACTGCCAACAGATAAGCCTAAAATGTATAATACTTTCCATCAGGGACATGGTATTACTGTTCCACTATGTCTTCACGCAAACAAATGAAGTAACAGGCAATGAAGGAACACTGAGACTTTTGAACTTGCTTTTAATGAAATGTCTGCGCAGTGACCGAAATGATAAGTTGTTTCCTGTATCCTGTTTATATATAAATATGGGCTATGAAAATATAAATGACCCAATACATAGTTGCACATTACTAGCATTAATCAGACTCACAATAAGTGCGTTTCAAGGTTACACGCTGTAATGCAGAAATCATGTACGAGTGTAGTCAGAAAGTAATGGAATATCACAGCACGGGGTCACAGAGTGGTGTAGGTGGTGCTGGGGGGAGGGGAACTCATTTGGCTTTATCTGTAATAAATGGAATTTATTGTATATTTACTGTTTATGGACACAGGATGAAAAGGCTGCTTTTCATTTCAACAAGGTCTACAGGTTATTTTCCATTGCAGCATGTCAATGGTTGTGGTAGATCCTTTGTATAGATAAATAGTTTGTATTAATTTTTATGTTATATTTATAGGGACAGATATACAGTGAAAGAACATCCTCGAACAAGGCTAATACTACATATCATAGCATTTACAGCCTGAGATCATTTGTGATGTTTATTGCCATATGGATTTACATTAAAAGAAAATACATTTGCAGAGCCATACAAAATAAAAATGCTACCATATGAGATAGAAACATAAATATAGAATGCACATTAAAATAAATGTGCCATATACAGACATAAAATCCTCGAGGATGACACCAGATCATCCATGACTACATGCCTGATCTGGTTCAGAAACTTGGATTTAAAGTGATCCTGGTTTTGATCCATTGCAAGTTATGCGGATAAAGAGTTCCACATATTGAACCCCTAAAGGTAGAAAGCTGTCTGTCCAAAGAAGGTTTTATGAGAGGACATTTTACAATTCCCTTTAGATCAAGACAGAAAAAAATGAGCCAGAAATACTTAACCGTGTTGCTGAACACATCCTGCTCCTGTAGACAAGCGTATATGAGTTTGCATTTGCATAAATTTAATGATGTTATTAAAGTCTGGCATAAATCATTTCTTTAAACCATGGCAAAAAGGGAGATATTGCCAAGGTATCTCAAGCTACTTCTGAAAAAAGTATACAGTGACTTTTGGGAATAAAGTGTAGAACTAGACACTAACAAATCGTTTGCATTCCTGTTCTACAATTTGTTGTTACTGGACAAAATATTCATCAAACGGATATATCACCAATCAGCTACCATTGACAGATGTAGTGACCCTGCCTATAACCTTATGTTCAATATAGATTGTTGATATATTTCTCCTTTTTTACAAGCTACAAACATCTGCCTTGTCTCCTCGTTTTTTTCTCACAAAGTGTAAAGTATTACAATGATATCTCATTGTCCTCAGTACAGTTCCCTGGCTTTGATAAGTAAAAACTGGCAATTTACATTGGTCATTTAGTGAACTAATGTGAAATCCTTGCTTACTATTAATACCGTATGAACGCTGACCTTTGAAATAAAGTAGTTATTCCGTCGGTATTTGGTATATTCCAACCCAGCAGACTAACAATACTTAACTGTAGAGGTGGCACTGCCAGCTTCATCCTCCAAACCTGGTTATTGCCTTCTGGGTCCTTACTCTTCATAACTTGATTTTCCGATCCCCCTGGTCATAGTTCAAGCACTTTCCTTCACTCCCACCCTTTGTTTCTGCCTACTAGGACGAGTCAAGAAACCCTACGGACATAGCAAGGTGAGATCCATGCTGCAGCTCCTCTAAAAGGGCAATGATTCATGAGGCTGGCTCTCCTGTCCCTGGGGCTGGGAGGAATAGCTGGCATTATCTTCTGCAAATGGGTTTGAAAATGCTCTTGGCCAGGTTGACCAGGGCACTGATTTATAGCTCAAGATGCGCTCAACGCTTAGGCTCTCTTTTCAAGCATAGGTATGAGCCGCTCCCCCTGACTACTGCATGCACGAACACGTACACAGACTCCCATGTGTACTCACACCTCCCCACTTCAGTGCTCGGAATCTGCATCTGTGGTTTCAGTTTACCGTAGCCATGTATTCAAGAGAAAGAAAGAAAACTAAATTATGACACCAAAGTTGTGGAGTGAACGAAGAAGCCTTTTGTTCTTAATACGTCAAGCACAAGGATAAGCAGTTTTTCCACCTTTATCTCTCTTTGTCAAGGCCTATATATAGATATGAACCTTATCCTTGACTTGAAGTAGGACCCACTGTCAGAGAAATAAAAATTGCTCTCTGAAAATTGTTCCTTTTAATCTTGAATCTGAAGAGAAAACTCTTTTCTCTGAAATAGTCTGAAATAGTGTGGTTAAGCCCTTCTGGATAGTTGAGTCTTAAGGAAGGCTGCTGATTGCTTTGTGTGTCTTCCTCCCTAATAAGCTTTATATCCATGTCTAAGCTTTGGAGTCTCCCAGCACTTCTGAATTTTCACTTTCAGCCAGGTAATATCGCCTACAATATTTGAGATAATTAATTGACAGAGTAAACCAAAAATGTTTGAAAAAGCTTGACTCACTTGAAATGGTGCAGATTTATTTGAAGTCTTCAATTGTCACAAAGCAATTAGTGTGCAAACAACTTCACTGAGCCCCACAGAAGGGCTAACAATTTTCTAGTCCTTTTTAAGGCAGACAAACTCCTGTCTGATTCCCACGCTGGTTCATCTGCATTTCACAGCCATGGTGTTACGCTTCAGCATAAGCAGGCATCAGGCTCATTATAAGGATTACTAACTGAGTGTAAGTGATAGTCATGACAGAATAACCAGTATGTTTTCACATCAAGCATGCCCTTTCCTGTGATTGTGTGAAGCCTTTTCTCGTCAGAAACACAGTGCGTGCCTGAACCAGGGGCGGGAATGTTGGATAGGTAACAGGGGTTGCACAAACTGGATTTGACTGAATTTGTGAAGCGTTTAAAATGCAAGCTGACAGAGAATGTTTTTGCCAGCATCACCTGCTTCTAGTGTTGCGGTTCATCCCATTAGAAAATTCCCAGTCCTGTCTCACCATTGTTACGCAAGATCTACATGAAGACAGAGAGGGAGCTCTCATTTTCCTCTCTCCAAGGAGCCAGTGGAACTCTCTAGAGGATCTGCAGCAGTTGCTTTGGGATTTGAGTGACATCTAAAGTCGGTGTATCTTATAAGGTCTCCACATGGTGCCAGTCCACGCTATCATCCATCTTCTAAACCTCCTGCGCCCTCACCCACCCATCAGAAAATCACCCTTTCCCAGCTAGATGCTAATGTTTCTAAATGGTGTACTTACAAGTGGATTATTTAAAAGGCTACGTGTCAGACAGATCTTTATCTGGCGGCTTGGCAGCTTGACTCGGACTCACTCGGCTTCCTGTCTCTGCATGTTGATTAGCTTGTTTTTCTCCTCTTTCCTTGCTTTGTTGTGCAGTCTTCTGTACTAACTCACCTCATGTGATTTGAGCCAAGTCGGAGAACGCCAAGAGAATGGTTAATCCTCGTCTTCCTCTTAGTAATCATAGTAAAGACTAGTCTTATGTTTTAATACACAGAACAAACGATATGATGAAATGTTTCATTTTGTATCAACAATTTTATAGGCCACATTTTGAGTCTTTAAACCACATGCACCAGAAAAAATGTTAGACATTTCATTGCTCCAGATGATTTTTCATGCCCAGACCATCGATTAGGGCTGCTATTGGGATGATGAGGCTTGAATTGAGAAAAGGAAATCTTGCTGAATAAATACCAGACTGAAATAGTATGTTTAAGATATTGTTTGACATCTGCAAGTGCACTGGCTGTCCTCCATTTCATTCAAAAAAGGATTATGGTCCCTTTAACCTTTGATCATCTTACTGGTTGGCAAAAACATTCTCAGCAGACTTACCCTTGAGTATGGTCTTTTGGAGATGAGACAAAGCAAGATAATATTTGGCAGAATAAAAGAAATATTCAAGTATTACATATCACATCAGAGTGTCACTTCAAGGTGAGATACCACCAAATAAACCCTTGCGTATTTTGCTGTGTTTCAGTGAACATTTTCCAAGTATGTGGAAAGGTGCATTGATATTGGTATTCATGACTGCTTTTCATACATGAAATTCTGAAGTGACAGAGGGATAAGTCAGAAGTTGCTCACTAAGCTTTCAAGATGGGGTTGATTTAAGAAAAGCCCAATGCATTATTTACAACTCTTTTCTTGCAGTTTATTCTTGTCTTTTCACTCTGTGTAGGGACTTTCATGATACCATGCCTTGTTTAATATTCGGCTCTTTGTTGGAAAATCTGATTAATTTTTTTTTTTAAATATAGCAAGTACAATTGCTTAAAGGTGCACCAAAATATGTAGCAGCATAGCCTAACAAGGTATTTCTCATTTGGCTTGCATTAAGTCTTATCTATGCTTTTGTACCTGCACAAAGCCCAGGCACTTTGATCTGATCTGAAAGTAATGGGCAGGCACACTTTATCTGCCAAAGGAAGCACCACAACCAAACAAATATACATCAAAGTTAAATCCAGCAAGTTGGGAAATAAGTGAGATTATTTTAATAGAAAAATTAATTGGGGTTGTTGTTGAGTCTTTCTGAGGTAAACCTTTGGATGATATCTGATAGAAAGAAGGAAATGTATTAAGACATTAAACAGTCATACTTAAAGTTTAAAGGATGTAATTAGGTGCTCATTTTTAAATAGGATACAAACCAGCCCACAGAACTATCAGGCTTATGTTTTTTGTAATATTAAATCAGTTCTGCAATCTTAGTCCCTGGGTATACATTGGTGTATTTGTAACATAGAATAGATGGAATCCAAACATTGATGGTGCCATTTTCATCAATAAAAATCAAAAAGGCTATTTATAATTCTGCATTAAAGTAGTTCATGTGTAAGGTTGGAAGTTTGACAAATTTCCTGTTGTACAGCTATTACTTAAACTGGGACGAATAAAGATTTAAATAGCTCGATCTCTATGTAGTATAAGTTAAAGAGCAAAGTAAAACAAAGCAAGTCTTTGGTACTGGCTTTGCTTGCCAATGGATACCAATAATCATCTGTAAAGTGAAGGCGTTTCACTTTCATCATTGTGCACTGGGTAATGGTTACAGTGTTTATTGGAAAGCTATTGGACATTCTCGTCAGCTCGTGTACCAGTAGTAGACAAAGGATTGGAAATGGATAGTTTAATACAGCTGATATCGATCCATCCAAAATAAATGGCTGGTTTAGTGCAGATCCCGGTGAAGGACATTCATCTAACCACACAGGAAATTCTGACCACATCAGAATTGGCTGTAGTAATCTGAACATAATGGTTTTACAGCTACGTTTGTAACTGTCCACTTGTGATTAGATCACCAAGGCAAGAGAGGGAGCAAGGTCGTAGATGCAGGGACTTTCCATACCACTGGATGAAATGAATTAAGGCTCCAGTTTTAGGTTGAGAGTCAACAATCTGTAGTCCTTCAAAATGCCAACAAACAAAAAATTATTTATAAGATAAGCAAAAATAATTTGTGGTCGTCTGCATATTCATTGCTGACTTGTCCCATTATTCAGAGGCTCATTTACATTTTAAGCAGCATATCATGGTCAAGGACTGTGTGTACTTCCTACTATGGGCCCCTGGAGCATTCCAATGAGTTTACTCTTTGAGGGAAGAGATGAGCCTATTGATTAGAGACAGCCTGACCTGTGGTGGTAGCAGATGAGCAGTCACACAGTTCTGAAGCTTCAAAGGCAACTGCATCAGTGATTGACCTTGTTCGAACTAAATTAAGACAACAAAAACGTTTATTCTGTAATCATGATTAAATATGCAGAAATATCCTAATTGGGTTTGTCAGATCAATGGATTTATTGTGCAGTAAGTTTTTTTAAGGAAAGGCAGGCCTTTCAACTTTCGATTTGCCATGTTGTCTTGCCAATTATCTTACTCCCTCAGGCTTTCATCTGCAGGATTATTTGTCACAGATGTTGAGTTTCATGTAAATGTTTATCAATAATATGTCTCTCTGTCTGGGTTGATCAATATGTGTTGTGTTGGATGTGTGACAACCTAAATATGAGCAACACGTGTGACTAAATTGTGAAATATCTAAATGATCTGTTAAGAGATGACATTGCACCATCCTTGGTGTTCAGCCAAGGAAGATTTGTGTAGATTGCTTTAATATTTAGTGACTTGCAGAAATCCTTAAGTAATGTTTTTTAGGGCCACAGACGAACTGATACTGTATGTTAGAGATATGTAAGACATCGATATGTTTGGAAAATGAGAAACAAGAGTGATAAATTATCCACTAATAAATTGGAAAATGTAATTACCAGCCTTATATTTTTCCAATAATGGAATTTCAGCAGGTAATTACAACCAGTATTAAATAATATAGGACTGTTCTGGATATTGTGTTTTTTTTTTAACATATGTTGAGCAATATCCGCGACTGGAGAATCATTTTATTGTATTTTTCATTGGGATGTACAGAATTGAGTGTGTTATTTGTGAGTGCATCCCTCTAGGCTACAGAATGATGAATTCATTGTTGCTTCTTTTTCACTGTTGCATCTTTTATAACTAACTTCTAAAACCAAACTGGTGTTTTTGAATGCATTTGCTCATTCTGAAATGTTCTCATGCTGTGCGATGTAGCAGCTCTGTAGCAGCTGGACTTACTCTCATTCAACAGTCTGTGTGGGGGCTGAAACTTGGTATGGTGTACCTTGGTATGCATTCATTTACTCTTGGGAAACTCCAACACCTGATACTTTTGTTGTTGACGAGAGCAGCCAAATTCACATCATCAAGCAAAAAATGTGACAGTGGTTAGACTCCTGCATGTTTTTGCTTTTGTGCTTTCAAGGCATGTGCTTCAAAGCCTGATGATGAACATGAGGTGTATAGTCAGGAAAATAAATGTGTATTGCAGATGGTATTTACAGTAATTTTCATGTCAGTCTGGAAATAAGTATGTTGCTGTGGGATAGAATTGCAATGATTACAATATTGGTTGATCATAAGACAATTTTGCCAACTATTTTGATAAACAGTTATTTTTTACATTTGCTAGTTTCAGCCTCTCAAATGTGAAGCTGTGTTGCTTTCTCTGCCATATAATGCCAGTAAATGAAATTTGGTTTTGCATTCTAAAAGAAGCATTTTGAAGCAACACTTCCGGGAATTTTGAACATTTTCATTATTTATGAAAATATTCGTTAGTTGCAGCTATGCTTTGAAATTGTCCATCTAAACATTCTTAAAGAACTTCATTTCACATAAATTATGGATTACTGTAAAAACTAGTGTCACAACATACACAACATTGTTTTTATATCAGCTATAGCATATTAATGCATTTTTGCTAGTCTTGAGTCCTCAGTTCCAGTGCATTTTATGTGCATAAGCAAAATAGTAAAATTAGCTATGGATTACAATATTTTTAATAGTACACACCATAATCAATCTATATTCCAATAAATATAAACCACTCTTGAAACATTAAGATATTTGAGAACATGCTGTGCAATGGTTAAATCGGTCTCCTGTAATTCAGAAGTCATAATACTCAAGAAGCATTTTGTCGAGTGTAGGCTGCAATTCATCTGAATATATCCAAATATGAACTGAATACAAATCCTGTAAAGCCTGTTGAGTACCGGATAAATTGCCCACATCCAAACGAAAAAGCTGTGAAATTAAACAGTTCCTCTTGTGTATGATACTTTTCAAGGTTATCGCCGTCATTAAACGGTGGGAGAGACTGACACAACAGGGGTTCATGCTGGATCTTAAAGAGCGCTGAGGCAGCCACAGGACCGGAGCTCAGTAGGTGTCTGTCCTGAGGCTCTTCTCCCCTCTGGTGCACCGCTCTAATGTGAGCATGTGCTTCTTCACATTAGCAAAAGCAACAGTGCAGCTGCCATTTGACTGAGCTGTTTAACAGGCAGACGCAATGTTTGTGTGTGATACTGACACAGGAGGAGCAGCAGTGAGAGCCTTTGCGGAGAACTGATTCCTCTGGCACGTGTCAATAAACAGCTAGGACGATGAGGATTATATTGCTCTTGTCAATCTAAAAATTCAGGATAAGTAAACGGCAGTTTTGCCTGCGGATGACTCCAATAATGCAGTATCTTGGCTGCTGTATATGTCATTAATCTTCATGCTAAAGATTATACCCACTAGAAGGTTTTGACAATAACAATTGTCCTGTCGCTCTGGGCAAGTTGCTCTAAAAGAGCTTTTGGTCTTAATATGCGCTCAGAGTTAAGTCAGTTATCTTTGCCTCTCTGCTCTGCTTCGGTCCGTCTCATCTTTTCTTGTCCTGAGAAATTGAGATTGGACACTATATCTGCCTATAGTATACCGTCTTTCTACTGTGTCCCATGCTTGTGACAAGCCTCTTCATCTTACAAAGATCTTATTCAATTTTCCTTACAAAGTGCAGGAAGAATGGTAAATTTCTTACACAAAATTATGTGTGTGATGCTTTTGGATGATAATATAAGCTAGTTTTGAAGCAGAAATGATTAATATTACCAAATAATTTTGGGAAATTCATGGTCTTGGTGCCTGCTACAGATTATCACTCCCCTCATCTCCATTTTCTTCCAAGGTAGAAAAATAAGTGAATTTAAATAAGTAGGTGGCTAGTTGAAAAGTAGAGGTAGTTGATTTAGGAGTCATGGAAGGCACGACTGAAAGGTAAATTACAACACATAAATTTTGTATCCAAGGGCAGGGAAATGCAGAGACCAAAAAACAGGAAATATAGACAATGACTTAACTTTTTTAGTGATTTGCAAATATATATACATTTTAATAAATATGTATTAACAATGGCTATACATTCCTGTTGTTGCAGATACCGCTTCAAGCCCATGTGCATTTCTGACTTACATGAAGATGGTGTGATGTTAGAATTTCCCCATGCTCGCTCAACACTATGCATATTCATCATCGACTACAGTTTAATTTTAGTTCTGTTGTGGGCTTTACAAACAAAGCTTTCCCACACTAGCCTACTTGTAAAGTCACAAATATATCCACTGAGGCTAAATTACTCCCTAAATTTAATAAATAATTATTCTTATGATTCTTCCATGTACTGTTATGAGCACTGCTCACTGATTTGTTTCATGATGATCAAAAGGTTTTTGGGCTTACTCTTTTATTTTATCAATCAGATTATATTATATAGTAAGGCACACACTCGGTATCATGCATAACATTAAATCAAAGATGTTTAGTTTTGTACACAAGCCCATACAAGTGACTTTGGTCTTTGTATCCTCTCACTAGTGATTTATTAAAGAGAGGCATGATGAATGTTTAACATGTTATCATGGAATTGATTCTGTACTCACAGCATTTCAGTGTTCATCTTGGAGGGTTTGAGTTGATAATTGCAAAATGTTACTTTTCACATAGTCAAAAGCCAGAAAAAAACAAAACAGTTTTGTGAGCTAGTTTAAATTGGTATGATTTTCATAATCAGCTCAGATTTAAATATTGAAATTTGTTCTGACAACCTTACTGGATGTCACCTCAGAGTTAGTCAGAGGAACACTTGGAGCAGATGTGACATCACGTCATTTTTGCAACTTTGACACAAAAGAAAATACTGCACATTGTTTGTTTCATTGTGTAACCACTTTCAAGGCTGAAATGATGAATACGATTACATGTGTAGGCGATCGTTGTGTATGGCAGATGTATCTGGCTGACTTTTTAGGAAAAATACTGCAAACACTGACTAAATGGCCACACTGTAAGCAGAGCCAGTAGCACCTAGTCTGCACAGTATGTTGGCATTGCAGCTTTTTCACACTCCCACATCAGGTCCCATTAATGTAGTCGCAAAACGGATGTGGAGACTAACTAGCCTCATGAATAGCCATTCTCCGTAATTTTCCATGTTAGTGTTGATTACACTTACAGAAAGGCTTCTATCTGTTAGCAAAGAAGGCTTACTCATGAATACTAAATGTGCAGTGAGGGCCAATTAATATTATGGAGTTGTTAAAAATAATATATTTTAAAATATTCCGAGCCAGTTCAAGGAACACTAAGGGATTTTCCCAAGAATTCTCCCTAAAGGCTCCGGCTTGCCCTGTAAAACAGCCGGTACAACAAAGCATAATAATTAATGAAAAGATTAATCTGGTTAGTCAAAAATGATTAATTCAGTTTGTGCCTGTCCAACCAAACACAAAAACATCAGCTTCAATTAAAACTATTTCGTCCATATTAAGAGCTTTCCATATTGAGAATGACACACTAATGTTTTTTACTAGTTTTAGTTTTTGCTGTTTTCTTTCATTTCTTGCGCTCCTTTTAGCCCTAGCCAAACTTGCCTATTCAAGTAAGGTATTTTATAAGTGACTCAGTATCCAGCTAACACACTCACATACACTTTTTAATCCCCCGACTGACAATCAAAAAGTTTTTCCTTTTAAAGAACTTTGAATCCTTGTAAAGCTTCTTTTCTTGTCACTGTTGCTCTATTTTGCACTCATCTCAAGATGTTTCTGCATTGCTTGAAGAGAATGAGAATGTTTTGCAGCATTAAACACAAGAAAATGACTGTTATCCACTCGGGACAAATGAAATTGAAACTCATGACACATCCTAATGTGCTTCTTATGGTTGAATGGCAAAAACTACTTCTTCTTTTTGGACACAGAAATGCAGAAAAAACAAGCACACGCTCCATACTTGGGTAAGGTAAAAAAAAGGCCTGTTTCCAAGTGCCTTGTGACATCAGAGACTTTTTATGGTATGTTCGTTTCGATATGGGATGCCTCATGAACCGCCCCAAGATTTGTGTCATCAATCTACCATGAGGGAGTGGGCCTGTTCACAGGCTGTCTGCCATTCTTTCATTCTGGCCCTGTTGGGAATGGTGATTGGATCCCAGTCAACCAGCATAGATGGATTGGCCCTCGACCAAGATGATTGAGTGGCGCGGCTGTCTATGCACGTGTACATAGCTTTGTGTGTGGTGGTGCGTGGCTCTGCATGCCTACCCTGTATGCATGCTGCTCTCTCTTGAACAACAGCACATCTGTGTCACTCCATCTCCTCTCTCATTTGAATTTTGAGTTCTCTCAATCATTGCCAGTACTGCTGTGCTCCGTCCCTGGCTAGCTGGATGCAGAGAAGGACAGTATTCCTGTGAACAAGTCTTCTTGACTTCGCCATCAAATTATTATCAAGACTCAGTTGAATGTTATTCTCATGGAAATGAGCATTCAGGCTGACACTCAGCATCTGTAGTGTAAGATGAGGGGACATATGTAATGTGTGAGAGAGGACACACTTTGTTTCACATTCCTGATAAAAATGAGCTATTTCAGTGCATCTGTTTGAATGTAGAGATAATCAGAATCGATCCAGACTGCATCCATGCTAGATTGCACAAAAGTGTAATCCCAAGAAATTCACAGAATACACAGTTTGTACACCAAAATACATTTTTGTTTTTGTTAAAAAAAATCCATGCAAGCTGATCTCAAGGCATGTCACTCATACTTGCGTGCACCATGTTGTATTAGTCTATTCCTTTTTTAATGACTTGGTAATTGCTTTGTCCCTGGTTATTGAGATGACTGCCATGCACTATTACACCAATTTAATGGTGTGTAACTATTCCTCTTAACAAAGCCATCAATCACAGGTGTTACTATGGTAACAGCATTAGCCATTATGCAGATGTTATAATGAAATGTATGACACACCTTGTCAGGTTGCACAAGTACAGCACACAGCCTGTTAATACTTGAGGAGGTCAGGCTTTTTCGAGGAAAAGAAAGCGCATCAATATAAATTCTGTGAATGCTTTCCTTTCTATAGAAGCGATTTATATTTTAATTGAAATGACGCCTCAAAATTGTTGGACAGTTTTTTCCCTCTATACTTAAGTTACACTTTATGAAAATTTGCACGGCATGCAGAGCAATCAGCAGAAATTCAATCATCTGTTTTTGTGTAGAAGGGCCAAGTTATTACAATCAGAGCTGCTAAAACCCTCGACTCCTCCTTTTTACTCTGTTCAAGTTGTTTGACAGTTCTGTACTTCATTTATTCCATTTAGTGTTGCCTATTTTGGCCTTGAAACTGCAGTACATAAAATGGAGCATGGCTTTGCAGAAGACATTGTGAATCTGTTTTTTGCGCACGTGTTGTGTCTTTAGCTATGGATAACTATAGCTATGGCTTAAATACTGTGTGGTATTGACCCCCTGGAGATGACAAATGTCTGTTGGAGTGTTTCTGCTACAAAAGAGGTTGTTAAAGATGTTTTTATTCAGTGTTGTAGCCTCCAGCTTGAGGACTATAGATTGCTGGTTCAACATGCTGCAGCGACTGCCCATGTTTATCCATCTTTTTAACAAAAAGACACTGTGAAGTATTTTTGTACATCGTGGTTCAAGTTCCTTCTTTACCATATGTGCAACCCAATTAAGGTGAAGTGGTCATTGGCAATGATAGTCTTGTTCTTGTTCGTACAAACGTCTGTCCGTACGTCCCATTCCTGTGAACTCGATATCTAGAGAATGGCTTGAAGGAATTTCTTCAAATTTGAAGGACTCAAGGATGAACCAGTTAGGACACCGTGACCTCAACAAATATGTTTTGGGCCACAACTCAAGAATTCATGCTAATTAAGTGGGATTAAAGAAAGATATCTAATAGGATAAGATGATGACGTGATGATATTATATATCAAAAAGATCAACTTCACTGTGAGATTGTAGTGTTCTGCCAAGACATTTTTCTGGAACTCAACACTTTAACTCAGGAATAGATGGGGAGATTATAACCATATTTCACATTTATTCGGATACTGAATTCTCCACCACAATCTCATTGCTTTCGCTGATAGTGAAGTTCAGGTGTTTGTCATTTCACCCTATGTCAAAGCTCTCTCTCAGTCGTCTGTACTCCTCTGTAAAAATACAGCGTCTTTCTCAAGTCATTCACTATAATCAGACATTCAATATGATGATAACTTCAATTACCCCAAGAAATATACTTCAAACCTGTGTATTCATCGCAAACTATTTGGTACAGGATGTTCAGTTTGGCCTGCAACATTTTCTCGTTTGAAGCACCCAAATGGAATAAGTACTATTAAGTTAGCCTTTACATTCCAGTAGATCTACATCTTGGCATGTGAGGAACATACATTAAAATGTTTCAGTTGCTCCCGGAAAGCCTTGGAGGTTATCTGTTAACTTAAACATGCTAGTTGCTAGTTGTTTTTTTGAGTGTCTATGTTATGAAAAATTCAAATAAGAAACCAGAGCCGGGTTGAAGAGTCTCCATTGTCACATAAATCCATCACACAGGAGCCTTTTGGTTTCCTAGTAAGTTACAGGACAAAGACTAATGGATGGAAACTATGACCCTCAGTTGGCTATGTGTTTAGAAACTTATACAACAATTTAGGACGGCATCACCTACAGGGCTTGAGCAACGCTATGTTGTTCCTTCACATTGTGCCATTATGCCTGCCCTATATAAATGAGCAATCTCTCTTTTGGCTTTGCTCTGCATGAATGGATGGACCTCCAGGGCTACTAAACTGTGTAAAACATGATAATGAAGTGAGTCGCTTTAACTAAGTGTGCAAAGCTTCAACTGCACTGCTGCCTCTAATTTAAGCAAATGACACTTGTCTTAATAGGAACATTTTTGGGGCAAGTTTTGGCCATTGAGCCACATTTAGCAGTGTTTTTTTTGTTTTGTTTTTCAAAAAGGAGGAGTTGTCTGAATGGTTGGCAGTGGCTGGTAGGTGGAGCTTATTCGCCTTGTGGTGCATAGTTTTCCCATCGTGTCTAAATGTCTGACTAACTATTGGATCATATACACTTATTGTGTTACCCATACCATGCTATGGGTAATCTGACTCTTTTGGAAAGAGTACTTTGGGTATGGCATTGTGACCGGCTTGGCTATGCCCCACTTGCCTTGCACCCCCCACCCCTTGACCTCTTCATTAGACAAATAGGGCAGTCTATTCTCTGGCCCTCACTTGTGATGGACAGCATCTGGCTGTTTCCGATACCCACCGTGAGAAATGTGGAGACAAAAGCCTCCCTCTCCTTCCCGTTCTCATAGTTTCCTCCCTTTTCTTGCTCTTTCGCTTACGTCTCTCAAAAACTGAGCATTGTGCTATATCATATGTCTTTCAAAGGTCCGCAGATTTAACAGAGGGTGGGACAGAGCAGATGCTGATTTTCCCCATTCGCCGTGTTGTTTTTCAGGAGGAAGTTAAATTGATCAGTCACACTTTGCTCCAGTACTGTGGTAATACATCCTCCTATGGCAACAATGCAGCACTGGTTGCCATTTTTCTCCGACATATCTTCATGCATTCCTGTGTGGATTTAGACACATTAAGGGAATTATTTGGCGTGTCAAGTCAATACTAGCCTCTCAGCTGATGTTCTCGCCACAGAAACTCCTTTACTGTATAGTTTCTCTTCATGTTTGTTTCAAATATTACTTAAGGTTCAATTGCTAACTGAGAGGTGAATTCTAAGACTGGGAACTTTAAAAGTACAAGCTGTATATTTCGTCATCCTCCATGTTGGGTAGCTGAGTTGCTGATGCATTTTGTAATGGCTGTTCCTAAAGGTGGAGTTGTTGTAAGATGGAAGTAGGGGTATTATTTTCTTATATTGGATTTAATCTAATTATTTTTGACTAATTTCATTGTTGATCTATTGATACATTTTACAGTAACTTTGGCATCTGAAAAAAATTATTAATGATTTATTGTGTTTGCATCATAACGATGTAAAACAGCTAAAAACATAAATGCTCACATTTATGATATGCTATGTTTTCCTGAAAAAAATGACTTGTTCTCAATCCTAAAGTCATTTTGAGGATTTCTTCTTGGTCTACTACTTTCACCGCGTTTCAGCGCTATTTACTCTAGAGACACTATCGAATTCTTTGAGTAGAAAAGAGCTTTCCTAAGCTTTACGACTGTTAGATCAAAGCTTCATTTTGAGTATATTCTGGCCTGAATCAGTGAAAACAGCCAGGCCTGATTCTGTTAGGAAGTTGGAAAAAGAAAGAAGAACCTACATTAAAAGAAAATACTAAATCGATACTGTTGAATTGCAGAAATGTCACGGAAACGCACAATTTAGGCCTACATGTTTAGATATGCCCGAAAGCTAAGCAAAAAACATTTCATCAGCACTTCTGTCTCCTTACTCTATGTGCACTAGTGCAGGCAGACAGGCAATCCATCAGCAAGCAAATATAGTATGTGTCACTGAGAAAAGTACTCCCAACAGCAGTGTGAGTGCCTTATGCATCCATATATTTACTGTCCGTATTTGATGCCTGGTCTTCCTGGCTTGAAATTCCAAACCGGGGTATCCTCCCGAGCACAACATGTAATTTGGTGAAAGCATTAAATTCTATAAAGTGGGTTGATCTTACTGCATGCATTTAGTTTATTTTTTTGTCCATGTTTTTTGAATATAAATCCCAAGCATACCTATCAGCACACATTGACCATAATTGCATCTAGGATTAGATTTTTTTCCCCTGAAATGTGTCACATTTTCACAGTAGGAAGAGAATTTACAGGGGGTGGCATCTAAAAAAAAATAAAAATCAAATGGATTTTTCCATATTCAACCTGATTCACTGCGACGGCACATTACCAAATGAGGCTTATGCTTATTGTTAGATTAGAAGTGCTTTCTGAAAGAGTGTTTGTGCCCTCCTCCTTTGCAGCTCATTTGGTAGGCAGGCTGACAGTTTTGAAAGAACAGGCCTAAGGGAATGCAGTGCGCACGTCTGATGTCGTATCTCCTTGGTCCAGCACTTGTTCTTTTGGAGCTCTGCTGAACCAATCCTGCTCCTCATACTTACCAGACCCTCAGGCCCCACTTTGATCTCCCTTAACAACCAGGACAGCAGTTCAAGCATCTTGTTATATTTGACTGTTTAATCCATCAAATGTGTTTGTCTCAGCAATAGGCTAATGAACATCTCTATCTAGGCCTTTCCGCTGCTGAATAACTCCTGTGATAACAAGTTTATGTAGGATAGACTTGTGTGAAATTTCAAAAGGATAATTGCTTGTTCCTGCAAATTGCTAATGTCCTAGTATTGTTAAGTTTGACGCTTATTTTCCACACCTTCACAAAAATACCGTGACTTGGCATGAGGAATAGCTTATTCTAGCCACCATTTAGCATGGAATTTTAATAGTGTTCTCTGCTCTTGGTTGTTTCGCAATGTTTTACACAATTTTAGAAGAGCATAGGATTTAGACTCCTGAATCAGCCTTTTAGGTTGTGTCCTTCTGCTTGCATGTCCAATACAATTTACTGTATAAGCCCCCCTGTGGCTAAAATGCCAAGCCACTAAGCAGAATGTCTGAACTAATTAGGAGCTGTAGAGCAAAGCTGTAGAAATGCATCATATGAGTAACTTTTCTTTCTTCTTTTCAAACCTATCATATTGGTCTTATACTGTGACTTTACATCAGTATTTTTCATAAAAAAACAAAGCAATCCAAAGTCCAAGCGACTATCTGAAGTTAGACATAAAATTAGGGCTGCACAATGAATCAAAATGTTATTAAAATAAGAATGTGGCTACAACGTTGATGAAGATAAAATGTGTCACAACCTACCATTATTGTAAACAAAGCATTATGTGGTGCTACAGAGACTGGACACTGTGGTGCTATAAATCATATTCTCCAGACATAAGGGAACATTCCTCTTTAGTAGAAACCTTAGCAAAACTCACATCAATCATTTTTTTCTTTTTTCAGTATAAATTAAGTTACAAATTGCAATTGAATTTTTTTTCACTTATCATGCAGCCCTGGTTTCAATTCTCAAATTCTTGCATCCTAACTGAATTATATATTAAGATTGCTATAGGACTTGTTTGTTATATGAGTCACATATGTTATGAATGTTATTCAGGTAATTCATTCTTACTGTGTTTTGATCAACTGTTATTTAAAACGTGTTGCTGTTTGCACCTATGAATGATTGTTAGTCATTTAGAACAATGCTTTCATATGAAATGCTGGCAGGCTTTAGAAAAAGAAAAGTGTGAATATCAGCAGGAGTAGACACATTTTGAATTAATGTGTTGGAACTCAAAGGAATTTATATCCCACCTGTTTTTGCCCAGCTTTTGTTTTATTTTGTGTACCAAAAATCCTCTTTATTGTACTACAAAAATATGTTTTTTTAATACATTTGACATTAGCAACCTTCCTTGAAGAACTTGTTACTAATCAAAATTCTGTGTAATAATGTAAAGTGACTTTTTTATTAACATTACATGGATTGCCACCTGTCAAGCAGAATGTTTGTACAGTCAGTCTCCAGCTTATTTAGACATCAGTGTCTGGGCTAGATGATTATGTTTCCTGAATAAGTTATTGGATGTGATGATATCAACAGTGTCCTCCTGTTGTGGTGATTTGCTAGGGAAAAGACTTGTACAAATTTGATTATAGGTACAGTTTAATGCATTTGTAGCACATTTTTGTTCTTTCCCACACTTCTGTTATAAAATCCCCCTGGGAGCTATACATTATTGCAACTAATACAATTTCTATGCTCTTCCAGGTCTGTTTCAACTCCTGACAGATATTTCACTATTGTGTTTGTGTTCTCAGTGCTGCCGCTCCCAGGTGCTCAGTAGATCTGATCTGTATTTCATAACCATTTATACAGCTCACACAGCAACACTTGATATTCCTTTTTCAGATTTTGCATAGAACCTTGAATTAAGGCTGAAATTTTTTTGAGTCTTTGGGGTGGTGCTCTTTTCGTCTCGGTAGTGTGTTTTGTTGCAGAAAACAAAGACACCTGGATTCTGTGTAGAGTCCATAGGGGAGAGACTGAGTAGAGGATGTGTCTTGTTCATGAGGATGTATGGACTATCACAAGGATTGTCAGTTCTCATTTGTTTATTTCATGGCAAGCACTCTGGTGAAGCAAACTGACTGGCTCTCCTTGAGAGTATCTTGTGCACGTCAGTCCGTATTATTGATGCAGAGAAGCATGTAGAAAGGATAAGCCTCGGGGATCTCACTCTCTAAGTGGGAAAACCTCTGTTGCCCCTATTTTCGAACCCTTCTGAACCCAACAAAGACACACTTGAACTCAGCAATGTCCTTTATGTATCAAGTGTTACACCTGGAAGTAGGGATCTTAATGCACATTCTGACACTTTAAATTAGATACTAAGTGCAGATCAGATACTGGTAGTCTTTTTCCTTTTTCTTTTTTCTTTTTAAATATGGTAATCTCTTTGTGAGCTGGTTAGGATTTCTTTTTGGAACATGAGTCTTTAACTACCGTATTCAGTTACTACTATAAATATTCTATTTAGGCCTGTGTAAAATTTAGGGGCGCAATTAAGCATTATTTTCATTTTCAATTAATCTATCTGTTGTTTTTTGATAACTTTTAATGTATTATTTAGTCTAAAAAAATTGTGAAAAACAAAGTTTGTGTTTGTTGATCTCCAAATCCAAAGTAATGTCCAATTCACAATGATAGTAAAGTGAAATTGGTCACAAGGTTCACATTTGTAAGCCTTTTTACTTTATTTTTACTTGATAATGGAATTAAAAGATTTCTTGTTCACCAGAATTGTTGATAATGTTACATTTTAATATTCACATTAAATAGGAAACACCTGAAATAATAGTTTTTACATTGTTGGCCAGTGTTACGGTCCAATGAAACTGTTAGAGGTTAAAAGCCTTCCTCCTCTCTGCTGACTTTCCCAACTTGGCATTCAAACCAGGCTTGGCTAATGCTGCCCTCTAATATACAGCATATAATACCTCTGTTAGCAGCTTTCAGTGTGTGTCAAGTGGCCATTAAATTTGGGGCTGACACTAAGCTTGCTGAGGCTGGTTTTCATGCATATAATGCTGCTACTTATAATTTTAATGTGGAGGCATGTATCTTGGGCTTCATGTTCTAAAATTATGTTATAAAATTTCATGTCTTTATTTTAAGACTGGAAAAGAGGTAGGTGAGCCCACATACTGTGATACACTGGATTTGAATCGTGAGAAGTGAAGACACCTCTGTCCTTCGTAGGCTCCATACATGACTATGATCCTTCTCCTCCATTCCACCCTTGCACTTTGCATAGAAGTTTGATAAACCTGACACCAGGAGATGGATTTCCCAGCCAACCTAGCTCTGAAGTAATGGGAATCCAGAGCGTAACAAATGGTGGTGCCAGTACAGAGCTGGCTCTGCTGGGTGTGCAGGTGGTCCTCCATTCCCCTTGTCAAACCCCCCACTGCTCCCCCAAAGTGGCCATGGAGACTTGAGCAAGATTATTTGGAGTTCAGGTTAGAGACCAGTTCTTTCACTACCCATTAGTCACACTCCAATTTCTGTGATGGGATTTTTTTTTACTCTCCCTTCACATTTTGTAAATGTATACACAGCCTTTCCCCCTCAGACTTGAAAGGTCACAGCATGTTTTTGTAATTTCTTGTCTGCTCTGATTATTTTCATCTTTACTGTGCTGTGCCTGGGAAAGCTGATGTCATTTAGGCTGTACAATTGGAAACTATAGTGTGGCCTCATTTTAACATAAATGATGATGAATAAACGTTTTGCTGTAGAGGTAACAGGAAAAATTCATTCAGATTTCAAGTCAGGAAGTTCAAAGGATTTCCTCTTAGACTTGATCTTGTTTTTTTTTTATTTATTTATTTATTTTCTTTTAAAAATGCTGGCAGTTACTAAGCCAATAATGTGTATTGATTGAGTTTAGAGGCCTGTTTGCAATTGCAAATGGAGCACTGCATGTTGTTTTATCTGTGATTTGCGTGTAGATTTTGTGGATTCAAAAAAGTCACCTAAGGTATCTAAGATAAAAATGAACACCCAAGAAAATCCAGAAATATAGGCTATTAGACTCCAAGATTTTCTTAACAGTTGATACTGCTGTATGGCAGCAAATGTCAGGCTAAAGGTGGAATATATTTACTCTTCAAATTTATGTATTAAGCTAATGTGACACCCAAGACAGTTATAATTGTTGAAATTTGATGTGGCTGTTCAACTAGCTCCTAAAACTTGAGTCATATTTTGCCCCAGAGACTATTCTCATTCCCCCATTTGTATTATTTAGTCACTGTTTAGCTACTTGATTTAAATTGCCAATTTGGTTTAGGGTATTTGACATATAGACTAATCTGCATAGTCACTTAAGGGACACAAGGTTAGTTTAATTCAGCAGTGAACATATTTTGCTGCCACGGTGGCTTGTACGCCCACAAGTATTGGCCATCTGGTGACACAATTTCTAGACCTCTCCCCAAGAAGATTAGGCATAGGGTTTCCAGAGGAGTTATTTTCCCCAAGAATACATTATTATTACCACCACAGTAATGTGCAGGAGGTGGACACAATAACATAAACATTGCACAGTGTAATATACAATGGCCCTGAAATAAATACCGTCTGTGTGAAGGTAATAATGTTCCATTTAAGTTGCAGTTTTCAAAGTCTGTTGTGTGTTTTTACATTATACTGAAAGATATTCATGTTGTTTCATCCTACTATATGTTTACTGGGAAGGGACAAAGTAGCACAATAGTGGCTTTTATTGCAGGGCTCTCGTGTTTGAATGCTTTGCACTATTATGTACTTGAGGTAGAGTTAAACCAAGACAAATGCAAGAGAGGAAAAGCAAATAAGAGTAACGATACAGTAATAATAGTCATTTTAAGAGGATAAAAGCAATAATATTATATCGTTACTGTTATTATAGCAGCATTCATTGAAAAACATTGACAGCAATACAATAAATGATAATATAATGCCATCATATTTGTAACAGCACCAACAGCAGTAATAATAGCTGTAATAATAAAAGTAGTGAAAGCCAAGTTATAACTAGACACAGCATTAGGCAGAGTTAAAGGCTAATGAGTGAAAGTGTGTTTTAAGACGACTCTTGAAAATGTCAATAATGATGCAGGAAATTTTACAGTTTAACAATAATGTTTATTGTCAAAATGACATCATCAAAATTCAGAAATTTTAGATTACCCCAAGCACCTTTTCTGCATTATGCTCTGTAAAAAGAAATATACATATATGTATATTGGACATACATATATGCTGATATCCACACTTTTGAATATTTTATTATTGTATGGTCTTCCTGTAGTTGAAACCTTTTCTACCAGGCATTGTCCTTTAGCTGTAAATGCTCAGATGTGCGAAACAAAAACCACAAATATACTATTACCTACACAGATTCTACCCGTACATCATTATGCAAAGTATAATTAAGTAAAACCTTTTTACAATGGATGTTGTAAGATGTTATTTTATGTTACAGGCAGCACTCTTTTGTTATGGTAACACCAGTATTTTCACTGCAAACAATCAAGAAGGGTTGCATAACTGTCAGCTGTATGCACCTGAAACGTGAGATCTGGGCTAAAAATCAACATTGAGCACCAGCCTGGCTTGTACTCCTATCAGATCTCATTAACAGTCAAGCATATACAGCTCCAGTCTTGATGTAGTACCTGCATTAAATTATAATGTAAAAAAGACCAATCAGACAGTTCACAGTTCACATTGAAGTGTCAAATGTGGAAGCATCACCTTTGCCACATCCAAACACAAAGGTCACATCTAAAAGACAAGTGTAACCCTGGCCATTCACACATGGTAACAGAGAGGTGGCATTTGTCCACTGCATTGCTGTACCTAATATTGTCAGAGATATAACTGGAGTGGCAAAACTTATTACAGAGATCTGAAGTGATCTGAACATTTTCCTAGCGGGAAGCCTCTTCATAGGCGAACACCAGGCGAAACGCATCAGGAGATGCTGGAGGAAATTACATCATGGTTCACCTACCATTTCAGTTTGGGGCTGTCCGATGGGATCAGCTTCATGGCTCCGAGCAGAGAGATCGACTTGTGGAACGAGGAGGGGCCGTACCTTTTTTGACAGACTAACTTTAAACCATGCAGCACCTCTTAAAGTCTGATCTGTGGTCATGATGGCATGCTGTGTTTACTGGATAGCAATAGCTACAGTGTGACCTACAGTGTGACTTTGACCTCGGCCTGAAATATATGATTGCTATCGGAAGTGGGGGTTGTTCTAGGGTGCTTCAGTGCCACCCACATGGTGGACCTGTTAATGCCATGCTGGTTGGTCAGACAGTCGGGAGCCTAAATGGAATTAAGTAACTCCAAGAATGTTTATCCCTTTGACACACCCAGTGCACACACTTTCAAAACAAATCTGACTTATTTAATTTGAGATGTAGTATTTTAACTTATGCAGAAAGCTACAGAGAAACATACATAATATACAAGTAATGCTATTTGTAACCCTTAGAAGTTGGCATTAAATGACATTAAATCACTTAATTCAAATGGTATTACATTTTACGGGTTCTTTAATTACCTATACTACACTTGGGTGCCTATATACAACATGCTACTGTCTCTTTGAAGGCAAACAGGTAAAATATGACAGAATTAAATAATTAAACAAATGTTTTTAATTCATGAAAATTGTATATACATGGTTTTGAATCTTTAGCTTTTTGATATTCAGCTCTGTGTTGCTGATCACATCCTCAAAGTCAGTACTTGGTTTTTCTGTCACATGAGCTCCTGGTGTCAGAAAGCGACCTGACAGTTGGCCTGACTTGACTGTCAAAGTCCCAGAGGTCTTAGTAAGCTTCAACATGTGCTCTCGGCAAGAGGGTGCAAAAATATTTCAATACTTCAATATAAGACATTCTGTGGAAGAGCTTTTAGACACAGGAACAAATTCACTGATAAAATTATGTAAAACATTTCAAATATAGTAGATGGAAATGCCACAAGACAATTAAAAACATCAAACATAATTTGTATATATACATATATAAAAAATAGCAATCATGGTCAAGTCTTAAAGGTTAATATTTCTTGGTTTCTTTTTCTCCACTACTGTCTTTGTTGTTGATAAAGCATGACATTTCAGGATGTCATCCTGGGGTTTGGGAAACACTGATTATCATTTTGCCCATTTTCTACCAAACTAATCGATTAATAGAGAAAATAAAAAACAGATTAATTGACATTGAATATAATCGTTAGTTACAGCCCTGCTATATGTATGCAGTATATGTATATAAGGTCTGAGTTGAAGGTACTCAGAAGTATTTTCCTCACTCACAGTTATATCTGTGTCTGAGATACAGCGTTTGCTTTTTTTTTGGGTTCCCAGCTCAAAGAGCTTCACTGCACTTTAGCACTTTTACTTTCCCCCATCAAGAGGTAAAAACGGCACAGAGGGCTCTGGACTATTTGAAAAATTGTTCTTTCCCCCTGCAGCACTTAAGCTCAGATCTTTGTCATTATTAGCCTGCTCCTTTAGCCGCAGATTCCTCTTTTATAACGATAGAGACCAATGCCCTTAACCCGGTTTGCCTGATCTGCCACACATCAGAAATCCCAGAGATAAGTAATAGAAGGTGTAACACTTAAAAGGATCAGTGAAGCTGAATGGGAGGAAAAGGGAAATGACTGGCTTTGTTCTCCATTAGCGCTCAAATTAATCCACTCATTTCTTCTCTATAAATTTATGAGCCACTGATGCTATAATAGGAAGTTTTATGTTGAATATTTCATTTCCTTAATTATTTTGGGCTAGCTTTGTAGTCAGTCAGTTGAGGTCCATTTGTTACTCTCTGCTATGCATGGTTAATGAAGAGAAAAAGCACTAAGAATTCCTGTACAAATGTGGTAGGTTCAGATTACTGTTTAGCCTTGGTCAGTTATTTAGTTATTTATTGAGCGTATTCAAAAACACTGTGTAATCCACTTGCAGGACATTCTTCAGCTCATTCTTGTTATTTAACACCTCTTAAATAAAGAGGATCCAGTATTACTGTCAGTTCTAGCCTAAGTCTAAGTTAGAAGTAAAATATAACCACACTTTGTTTTTAATCAGTCTTGTTGTAGTTCTTATAACCTTGGATACTCAATACGTATTTCCACACAAAACATCAGATCGTTTTTCCGTCTCTTTTCTTTGATCCGTTCACCGTTTTGGTCAACAGAGGGCCCTTATCTTTCACTGTCAGTCCGGCTATTGTCGAGGAGAGAGACCCTGCAAATGCAAAATGGCATGAGTGATGGATTACTCTTTTATTTGGCAGGCTTTTCATCTGTTGAATTGTGAGTGTGTGTGTGTGTGTGTGTGTGTGTGTGTGCGTGCGTGCATGCACCACACATCCTAGCCATGTTGACGTCTGTGTTTGGGACAAATTTGGGAGATTTTCTTTGGGTTTGCTGACTCAGTTTTAACATCTCATTGTCAAATGGTTATATTTAAACTTAAACATTTAGTGACTGTACGAGGAAAGCAAGATATAGGATACAGCCTGCACATTAAAGTTTAATTCTCACTATATTATATGTACTTTATATATTGGATGTTGGATTTATATTTTTTGTATCCAATATGTCAATATCATTATATAGCCTCAGCCATAAGTGCTCAGCCCATTATCAGTTTTTCATGCGAAGGGCGAGCTCATAATTTGTGGTTTATTTCCTTTTAGCAGTGTAAGCAGCCTACTCCAACAGAGGGAATAATTTCATTCCCTCTCCTTTCGATTCCACTAAAGTGATGCACTCTGGTGCAAAGCTTGGGGAGATTCTCTAATGAGAGCTATTAACAATGCTGAAGTTCATTTCTGGTTTTGAATGCATCCCTTTGTGTCCGAGTTGTTCTTCCTGCATGCCAATGTGAATTTATTAGAATATTAAAATGCTTTATAAGGACACATGACAGTCCAGGGAAGCATGAGAATCACTGCACAAAATCATATGTTGTTGTGTTTGTGTGGTACATTGATGTTGAACATCTACAAAGCTTAGAGTGTATTTTAAAAGTAGTTGACACATTTCACTGTAGCCAGTCAGGCTACTTATCTTCTTGAGTGCTAGCACCTTATCCTCTGTGTGAGGCAGAAATTTATGGAGGGAAAGCATCTGGAAGGCTGTCTTGTCAGAGACAAAGTGTAGCCTCCTCGGGTTGGGAGAGACTCACTGCTCTGTGGGGCTTTTATTAGGAACCTCACTGAAAGTTTTTCAGATTTATCAAAGTCTCCTCAGCACACTGCATACTTTCTCCATCCAAGATACTACAGAAAGTGCAAGCCCCTGTTTGGATCATATCCTTGACCTATTCTTTTGAAACATTTGATGTGTGTACAAGTCTGTACTTGTTTTGATGATGGTTTCTCAGCCACTGGGGAATATCTGTTTTAAGGGGAAAACGCACCAGAAGACACTTGAAAAAAGGTAGAATTCGGCATCGTGCTGTTAATCTTGTAAAAATGTTGCTGTTTGTTGCTGGCTTTCCATACTTTCTTGAGATGAGTGGCTAGATGAATATGATATGTAGTTTCACTGACATTTTTTTAACACGAGATAAGGACACTGTCTGACAAGACTCATGGAGAACTACATCATAAAAAGAAGCAGGTATCAGTTTCTCTGCTGACAAAAACATCACAGAATGCATTGTAGATTTTTGTGGATCTGTTGACGCTAGCCTGTGAAATGTAACACTGTTGAACAGCTGGCCATAGCACACCCCAGCATTACTCTTTGTCTATGCTGACTTTTCCTGACTGGAGAGCAAACTAGGCTGCTTTTGCTATCACTCTCCATCTAAACAAAAGGTGAGACGTCTTGTGATATCCTGCTCTCGTAACTATTTTGTACACTTGAAGGAAATCGGCGAAGGAGAGTTTTGTTGTTTGTCATTGCTGAGGTAGCTATCTGTTCTAAAAGTCTGCCTGACAGTAATCTCAGTGGAATGATCATTGATCAAAAAGACAAATAGAGGCTTGAAAATTAGACCAAGGGGAGTCATATTCAGGTGAGAAAAGCAGTAGATTGAACCATGCAGGCTTTAGAGTAGGAGGATGACATTGAAGGTCACCCGCTAAGACACGTTGGGATAAATGGAGCCAACATCCATATCATTGATCGCCAGCATACCCTTTGAAGTTGCATTTAGTCCCCAGTCTTACATGCTGTTCCTGACCCTGCTGTTTGCCTCACCACCCATTGAGGATCTCCTCAGTGCTACAGAAGCGACTATTACTCCCCAAGAGGACTCCGCAACAATTCTGTATGCAAGATGAAACAATAAAAACGATGCTACGTCACTTGTGTTCTCACAAACAGAGCCTCCTGATGAATTTCACCTCAAAGCGACTTTTTTGAGCCACCCGTTTCTTTGCTTTCATTGCCACCCCCGTACCCTTCACTGAGAGCAGTAGGCAAGGAAGTCGGTCTCTGGAGAGATTCAGGGAGTGCAGTGGGGCCAGAGGGTGAAGAGGGGGCACAGTGCTGTAAAGTGCCTCAATGTCGCTTCATTTCCCCATTTTAATTGGGCTATCTAAATGCACCCCCGGTTTGTCAATACCCGCCAGGGTCCCAGATAAAAATGATTTGTCTCATGCATTCGGTGGCACGCTCTGCTGTTCCCTTTAGAGAGCGTGCCTCGGCAGTTGTCAGCAGCAGAGTGTAATGGAGAGCGCTCGTTGTTTTTTGTTTTTCAACGAGGAAGAGGAAAATAAGCCTTCCCCTCGCACTTCCACACGTCTTTGTCTTATTTCTTCATTCTTTTCTCTCATTCTGTCTGTATCTAACACGTCAATATAGGCATGCAGTCAGACCCACCTCCATGGACGCATATAGAGACACAGACTAGGGTACACATGCACAAATTCACATGCTTAACACACACAGACACGTCTGTACAGGCACGTACACACGCAGGCATTCACTGAAGGTCAGTACAGCGAAGCCAATCTTATCTATGTTTTTATGTGCTCTGTTTCCCACTGTCCTTGTCTTTTTCACACCTCCTGTCGCCGTGTGCCATCACCTTCCGTCTCAGCGCTGGAGCCAGCGTTATCTGCAGACAGTCCTGAGAAAAATTCGGGGCCAAAAGTGTGCCCTTGGTGTTTGGACTGTTTGGACATTTTCATTCATTTTTGTGGGGCTCAGAGATGCATTGGCCTACTTTGCGTTGTAAATGTAACCATTTTGTGCTCAGCTATCTGCTCTGTGCAAATGCTGCTCCTCACTTAACTGATAAATGATAACATGGTGGCTTATATGGAGAAATGACATATAATTAGATGCTGCCAGAGGTATATTACAGTGATAATTTGTAAGTACCCTTAACCACTGTTTGTTGGTTAGAATATGATCCATGTATAGGATATAAGAACCACCAGGACTTCAATCTGGAGTTAAATTAGCTTACAAATAGACCGTAGCAGTAGCCAAGCCTCAGTAAATTGTGAATTGGGCTGGGAATTCTAAGCTAACAGGTGTTGCCCAGCTGTGCTCTTGGACGTGATGACATAGTGCTAGTCTTAAGAGCCCATCAGCAGCAGCACACTGACTTTCACAGCTCAATGTATACGACACAGGTCAGCATTTTTTCACAGGCATGCAGCCAGAATTGTGTTTGTCAGTGACCCTCTGAATGGGGTATGAAGCACATTTGTTTTGGACATGGCACATGTCATTTAAAGGAAGTTTTTAAAGATGTATGACCTCAGATAATAGCTAATAATATGTTGAATTGTGGTTTTAGATGGTGGTAGGCTACAGTGTTTCCAAATGCAGTATTTATTCCTATAATGATAGACATCAGTTATTCAGTCGATATGTGCTCTTCAGACCCCAGACCAAAACACTTGCTTTCTTACCTTGGAGCTGAATCTTGTTAAAATGTTTTTGCAGACTTGTTACACGGGGCAGAAAGTCTTATTGATAAAGCCCAGGGCCAATCCCATTGGTCATCATCCAGTGCAGTTTCCCACCCAATGATGCTGAGGAGTTGGGCTTGATCCAGGAGATGGTCTTTACGTGCAGGTAACACTGGAGCTGCACAACAGATTTAGTAAATGTAATAATTCACAAAATTAAGCCGTAAAGCCAGAAGAAACGTTGATCTCATAAAATCAAGCTTTCACAAAAACTTTTATCTGATAGCAGAAAGTCAGTGAGAGGCCGCCTTCTTCAGATGGAAGAGGTGTCAACCTTTTTTTTCAGTCTAATGAAATGAGTGGGGGATGGGTGGTTGTCACAATGTTATAAATTCTCAGACTTGGTAGGGGGTGTTTCCAACTCTATTCAAGCTTTTGGGGGGTGGGGCAAGAGATAAGTCCTAAAACTGCCTGAGCCACAAAACCTCACTCAAGGCAACAGTTTTAATCTTGCATAGAGGGTTACTGTTGGAGTCCATCTGTGTTTTGAGTTTTGCATTGCACTAAAATGAGATTACGCTACTACAGATGAAATGGCTCATGTTGTGCAACTGACACACTACACTGCATTACTGTAGCTCACAATTAATTTTCTCACCCACTCTAATGTTAAGACCACTGCCAACCTAATCTATACTTCTACCTTTTACCACTGAGTGATTTGTTCAGCAATTTGATCTCAGATGAATATGACATTTGTGTTGGCGGACTCTTTACACCCACAAAAATACTTTTTCTCCTCTCCTCAGGGCTGTGTGGGCATAATAATTATTCTCCAGAAGGTTCCATCAAACTCTCGTGACTTTGTATGCTTCCAAAATGTCCAGATTGGTCTGCGGATTATTTTAATTATTGATTAATCATTTAGTCCATGAAACTGTCAATACGCTCATCAACATTTCTCAGAGCCCAAAGTGACATTTTCGTAGCTTATTTTGTCCAACAAACAGTGCAAAACCCAGAAACTCCTAATATGTAAGGTTGAATTTTTGTGCATGTTGTATGCTTGAGATCCCATTTTTATTAGTAAGATTATTGCAGCACAAATAGCTTGAAAATGGTTATATGTCAGGCTGTACAAATTGAATTACTTTTTAACCAGACGGCCCACATCCTAGCTCTAAACTAGAGGGAAAAGTTAAAGATAAAACAATTCTTTCTCTTGCTGAAAAGTCTGTTGTGTGCAGTGTGTTGCCTCCAGTAAAATCCGACTGTCTCCCATTGTTAACGACAAAGAGAAATCTAGAACACATTGCACTTCGCCATTTCCTACAGCAGAGTTTAAGCCTAGAAGACATTCGACATCGCTGCTCTTTGCGTGAAACCATCATACAGGCTTTTTAGAACTTCACTCTGAATATCTTTTGCTGTGGTCTTGACTGTGTCTGCAGTAGGGCTGTGCAATTAATGGGAATATAATCACAATTGAATCATGGCCAAGTGCAATAATCCCAATCATGGTAGAGGTTAAAATGTGTGACAAAGTAGCATTATAATGAAGAGCTTTATCAGCGCAGAGTTGCACTGGTTGTCAAATTTTGTTCTCCAGATGTAAGTAAACACTTTTGTTTGGTCCAGACCCAAACAAATGCCCCATTATCATGTTTTTAATTGTTTTTTTTTCAGTGAAAATGAACATTGTGAGGCGATGATTTTCATTGTCCCTAATCATGAATCATATCAGAATCAAAATTTTTGTCTAAATACTTACATTCTGATCTTTCTACCATATCATGTAGACATGATTTGCAGGACTGCCCCGTTTAGATCAATAGGAATTACACTAGCCAACGGTATGGCAATTCTAAAAGTTTTTCCCTTTCAGAAAGTACTTGCGTATTATGATAACATTTGTAATGTTTAATTTAATTGTTAATGCAACATGGTATCATATATGGCTCTATCTAAAAACATGTGTCCCAGACCAGGTCAGGCCTTGCAGCGTCAGCAGTGCCACTGAAATGCATAAAAAAAACATTGTTACGTCGAGGGCGAAACATTGTTGAAGCATTGCTGGATGAGTCAAGTTACAGTCCACACAGTATTATTGGGATAAATGAGCAAACCTCTCCCCAAGGTCCTGAGGCTCTGTGATCTATTAAGGCGCTGTCGTCTCGGATGGTGAATCTCAGAGAGCGAGGGAATTTTGGGGGAAGAGAATGGTTGTGCTGACATCCTCTCTCAGTGCAATCCCTTGTCCTTGTAGGACGGAAGAGAAAAACAGCACCAGAGGCTGACTTGGCTGTTCCTCTGAGCTCTGTCATAAATCCAACTGAACATTTCTGAACATCTGTTGTGGATGATTAGCTCCATGGCTAGCAGAGTTTGACCGGAGGGAGAGAGAACCAGTGTGTTTGGGACTTGTGTGTGTGTACTCAACGCCGTGCTGATTTAAGAATGAGGATTTTGCATATGTAGTTTTTTTTCTTTTTTTTCTTCTGCAAGAGAAAGAGAGAGCCGGAGAGAAAGAGAGAGAGAGAGAGAGAGAGAGAGAGCAAATATGATTTCTTGAAACAAATTAATTATCCCCAGAACATGTTACCGGACATGTTATATTGGCACAGTCCTCTGGGAATGCTTGTTTGTTTCAAGGTCACATTTATTTTCACACCAATTGATTTTTAAATACACACCATATTTCCCTTCAAAAATAGAATTGGGGATACTGGACATGCTGTTTTTGGCCCAGTTAAGGGTAAGCCTGTGAGCGTACAATATGTCACATTGGCCCCCTCAGAGGTAGTAGACAGAAAAGAGTGGAATGCAAGAATGGAGAATGCATAACATTACGTGTACTCCTCAAACCTTTTCTTCCTATATGCAGGTGCACTACAAAATTGTTTCTCATTGGTCAATGTTCATAAAGGTAAGGCCCTGCAGCCTCCTCCCTCTTCTCACTGAAATTTGACACCAGTGACATCACATAGTGGGTTTGGCTTCTTGCAGGCAGTCCCTGAACACACGCTCAGTGTGCGAACAGGCTTTGCCTCTGAAGGGTCTCTCCTCAAGCCACATTGCTGTATAGCCACAGCTGGAAACGCATTACTGGAGAGCCAAAAAGACAGTTCCTCTGTTTTAATGAAACGCTGTGAATGGAATAACTGAGCAGGAACTGGAAACTACTTTTCTCTCACACACTTTTTTATAAGACATCGTTCAGGGATAATCTTTTGTGGATACTGCTGGATTTTCTTTTCCAGGATTTTGGATACTCTCTCTGTGGAATAAGGAATAAAAAGAATTTATTTAAGTGGACCTAACTGACATGCATTGGTAAGTGAATTTTGGATACAAATACAAATACCTTGTCACTGATGAAAACAGAAGTTCTTTAAAAAAAAAAAAAAGATGAAGCTCAGGTTTGCTGGAAACTTGCTGGACTGTCCCAGACCCTGAACTTTATATGTCTTTAGATCCCTGTTCCAGGATGTTCTTTTTCATCTCAGGATATACCTTTTAACTTATATTTAAAGTAGCAAAATAAGTTGATGTGTTACACTTCAATGGTCAGGTATTTTCTTACTATTCTTTTGTCCGCTTTTCTTTTGTCCTTGCTCACTCTTGCTTGTTAAGCCAAAACAATAGTTTAACCTCGTCTTGGCTTAGCTCTATTGGCTGGCTCTCTGGCAAATTGCCCTGTCTGGTGCAAGCCCTCCCCTACGTATTCAGAGGACTTTGAATAGAAGAGCCATAGAATGTCCCCTAGCTACTGCTGCTAAGGTGAGGCTCCCTACCGTTCTACTGCATTAGGCCAGCGCTGAGGCCAAACAACCTGTTTTTCTAGTTGTCTTTATCTCCCTGGGCAATCTGAAGGGTTAAGTTACAGCGACAAGAATTCCAGTTAGAAGGAGACACTGAAAGACTTTGAAATCCCAGATAAATTTCTGTCAGAAGTCAGAAATTATAATTTTTGGAAAATGTTTGGATCTGGTTTTCAACAAAGTGTAACCGGTATGTGTCTAAAGTGTGATTTAGAGGTTTTCTGTTTGTTTTTCTCTTACTGTGATTATTAGCTAGTTCTTTGTTGAAAGATATTTTTGGGAAAGACTGTACTGACATCACATGAAAACTTTCTGTACCTTTGTCTCTTATCTTCACAAAGAGTAACCAGCTGGAAATGTCCCCTTCAGCTGTAATTATGTCTTAAATCTTTTGTAATTTACTTTTTTATTTTTTTTTATTACAGCATAAAACTTTTATACGCTTGTATGAGAACTTCTGGACAGTTCATCTTGTTTTTGGTCACAATAAATGTGGCAGTAGTTGCTCAATAACTTTGTTGCTCAACACAAGGAGCTGTTGTCAGTTAGAAACATCCTTTTTGCAGCATGCTCTTTCTCATCAAAGCTGTCTTAAGCTTTCAAAGAACATAGTGTAGACAACATGTCTGTCTCGTTTTGTTTGGCATTTGAAATGGCTAGACTTCCCCATGGGTCTGACTCACTGCAATAGAAACTGTGTTTTCTTTCTTAGTTGAGCTGAGCTTGCTATTCATTATTTAATGTTTATATTTTTCCTTTTTATTTAATGTTTCAGGAGTACATCCCTCACTTTTCAACTCACCCCTGTTAGGCTTGACTTGGAGTGGCAACTGAGACTTGATTAAAAAAATGACCTTGAGGTGAAACTCGAGATGGACTCTTGTTAAAATGTCTGTTCAGCTGCTCAGGAGTATAAACAAACAAGACAAAAAAATGTCAGCCATCTTCGTCTGTTGAAACTGGATGACCTGTGGGTCGTCCTCCTTCACCTCCACCTTCACCGCCACTGACCCTTCATTCCACTTTTATGACTGCTTCTGTCTCTCCGTCACCGTTAATGTTCCAGAGAAACATTAAGTGATATTAGGAAGTGACCTGAGGAAATAACTATGGCCATTTGTATGCCTCCACTCCTTATTAGATTTCCTGTCCAAACACACAAAATATCCCTCACTTTAATGACTGCAGTCTTTCCTTTTGGAATAAATTACTCCGTTTGGAGCAGTCACTCATTCAGTTTCTCTCCCCATCGGATTCCTTCAGAAGTAATTATGGGCTGAGTGTATGGATTTTTCCATAGGACTTGATTTCTCATCATCGCTGAATTGGGTGATGTGTAATGGCCTGTTAACGCATGATGGAACCCTCTTAGTCACTCTGGTCCCAGTTGGAACATGAAAATGGTTGCTTACAATCACAGATCAATGCCTGTGAAGGCGATTGTGTCAGAGGAGCCAGACCTTTGTCTTTGAAGCATACTGTTGGTAGACACAAGCCTACTAGCTACTGCCAATTTATTAAAGTTGGAAGCTTTGATGCTGTAGCTGAAGTTTAGACTTATTTATGATTAAGCCTCAGACTTGGCAGCAGAGGAACATTTTTCTAATTTATTTTCATGTCAGGAAGTGTTCCTTGATGGTGACAAGGTCATGAGTAGTTGTTTTATGATGACAAGGCCTAATTGTCAATCCTCCAATCTTTACTAAATAAGATGTTTATGCAGTGTGGGGGGAGTGTGCTGGATATGCTCTTGCGTAATGTGCTGTGTCAATCAGCGGCCACCGCCTGTGTGATGTGTTAGCTGTGTTGATAGTCACTTTTTGGTCTCAGTTGTGACACCTCTTTCTTTCAAACAGTTGCTCATTCATTGTGACAGGTGCTGAGGAGAAGGTTTAGAAAAAAGGGTTTCTTTATCACATAATTCACCAGTGTTTTGACATGAACACTTATCTTCAGCTGCCCCAAGCAGAGAGCTCTTTTGATTGAACTCTGTCTATGTCTAAGCTTTGACATATACGCACACTTGCTAACCACATTTTGAGGTCTTGACAAGAGACCCTGTTCAAATAAACAAACAGGTTTATTTTAGAGAAGGTGATGTTATTTTTGCTGCCAATTAGCACCTAAAAGGAATATGAGTTGATCACAGTGCTCAGGCTCAGATCGTATTCAGCTCTGTTCCCTTTCTACGCTATGCGTTCTACTCTGAATTTTTTATGTACCTATCTACATTTCGTACCCAGTTATCAACAGCCACCAGAGGTCTGTTTTGTGCTCATAGCCTTGCACCTTTTGATTTAAACCGTTACGCTATACATTACAACCATGGGCTTCTCAACGGAAAACACAAATCCGCTTTGTCAGAGAGGACATTTCCCTCCTTGCACAAAAACTCATTTAAATTCCACATCATCCCATTACACCTCCACACTGATTGAAAAAGCCTACATTTTCAGGGGCAGCCAGTTTTTTTTGTGCTATGTATGTATGACAGGGCCAAAGCTTGTGCTTATGTATTTGAAATGTGCAGTGATGCTGGTCAGAGACACAGTGCATCATAGTCATAGCAAATATAAATTCTGTCATGAATTAAGCTACTATCTGAAAATAGGAGAAGACCAAGTATTACTGTTCATTTCTTTGATGTTATATCAGTGAATTACTCTATGATAGGCTGCGACTATCTTGTATTTAATATTGTTTTTTTCCGCAGAGAGGTCAGATTGGTTGCATTTGGACTGCCATTGTGAATTAAAGGTCACAGCTTTACCTTGGTCTCGAGTATGAGGGGATAACTGTGATGCTAAACTGCAGTAAAGAAAATAAAATTGAATGTAGGTTTGATTTATTTGGTGCTTGCTTCTGGGAGTACAGTCATGTGGCTGATTTATCCCTCTGCCTCTACCACCCCCCCTTGTTTACTCAGCTTCCCAATTTCTTCAAATGCCTGGCTTAGACTCGACATTCTACTTGATTACTTTATCAGCCCCCCTGTCACTTCTTCCAAAGTTATGACTTCTTCTTCAACAGTCCACTGCTGCTGATCTCAAATAGCAGCAAGCAGGACTGGTTCCTCACTATCAATAAGGTGTCATATAATGGCATAATAAGTCTTCACAGTCGCAAACAGGCTACTCAAAGAGAGGCTTGGACCTGCTCACACTGAGAGAATGGCACATGTGTTGCGTGTTATACAGTGGGATGTATTCAGAATCAGTACAACATTTGGCTTTTGTTCATCTCATGGTTCATCCTCAAACGCAGGCAATAAGTCTTCTTCCTGCAGAACTCTGAGGTCCCTGGCTTGTTTTGGGAAGATGGATGGAGATTCATTTGGTTCCATTATAATGCCTGACTTATTTATAGCCTGCCTGTGCAGCGCCTGTTGGCCCACTGTGGCCCTGTAAGGATGCTGGGGGCTGAGGCGTTGATGAAACATTCCTGTGTCCAGGGGGTATTCTCTGAGGAGAGCACTGCTTGTTTAAGGGAGGGCAGGGGGGTGACAATGCTAGAAGAACCGTGGGCAAGGCTGCTGAAATCTAATTCCACCAGCCCTGCCTAGCTACAGCATTCCTGTTTGAGCGCTTTCGCCTATCATAAGTCTTACACTGTGGTGGTGTTGGGCTATATAATGATACTGCATCCCAGCCCAACAGCATGGGAGAAAATATATAATATGATCTGGCCCTATTAAAGTAGTTACCACAAAAAAGGAAGCGAACTTGCTAAGAAGAAATAGTTCCCCTGAAAGTTTCACATTTTACTTATGCACAGTTTGGAGTTTGTAGTTCCACGGCACCAATCCCAAACCTTTATCTGGATCTCCCCCTCAGCCTCAGAGATTACCGCTTCACAACCCTGGAGCAGGGATGCTGTCTGCCTGGTAATTTGATGGCTAATCCCCTGCCTCTTCCCTACAAATCTCTTCCCTGATAAAGGGGTTGCTTCTACATTAGTAAACATGGGAGACTTGGCTGCCTAGGCTGACAGTCAGACAAGAGGACTGGTTGAGGAAAGGGGAGATAGAGGGATAACCAGTTCTTTATAGTTCATAGGAAAGCCCCCTTGCATCTCATCCTTGGAAATTCAACTGAAGTGCCAAGAAGATGAAGATTTAAACCATGGAAATGCCTTGAACATTGCTAGTAAGGCGATCTAATGTTATGTATTAGGTAAATAATGCATAGTCCCTTTTTGCACATGTCGGTCAGTGCTTGAAAAAAATGTCCCAGTGCCCAGTATCTCATGGATCTAGTGGTTTTAATGGTTTGATGGTGAGCTGTGAATGTCTGCCAAAGTGCTGTGCTTTACAGAGAGTCTCCATTCAGTCCATTGTTAATGCACATTCATTAGCTTTTTGACCCGAATATGTTATCCTAATGATCACTGCCCCGCTGCCGAGGCTAGACACGAGGGCTCACTTAAAAGGAATTTGCTTTCTCAGATCTTTCTTCACAGGCTACACTGAGCTGTATGGACTGACTGCGTGACCATGTGTGGCTGTATTCCTTATAAGAGTTGTGTTATGGAGCGTTAGCCTATGCCCCCTACATGATTTCTGTTTCCTGGCTGGTTGTTCAGCTCCTGTGATGGTGCATCAACAACGCACTAAAGCAGAGGAATCAAAAGTGACGCCTTGAGCCTAAACATGCTCAGCCAAGTTTAACAGGACCTGGCAAGATAGCATTTAACCAGTCTATGGAATGACTTCAGCTTGATGACTGCAGCATTGGCTGTGATGGCTTTTCATTTGTTGACCTGACAGAAGCACTTTAGGCGTCAGGGTGGATCCGGTGGGGTGAGTGACAGGTCCTGTCCCTGCATGTCTTTCTGTGATGTGTAATGGCTTGGTGTTCAGTCTAATCGTTGTCAGAGAGTGAGATGAAATGTCAGGAAGAATTTGGTTAGATCTCTGTTTTCAGCACATAGCAGACCAGTCAAACGCTATAGCTACACAAATGGACTACAGTGAGGGCTCAAAGTTTTGCATGTTTGTGTTTTTTTTTTATTCTTTGTAATCATTTACAAATGCAAGCACTACACTTTCACACACATCTTTGAACAACATATGGGTATATTGTTGAGTCAAACATGTAGTTGTTGCAGTAGCGCTGCTGTTATCTAAGGTTCATAATTAATTTTCTCAACATGTGATAGCAAATCCTGTAACAGCCTAATTTTGAACGAACTCTTTGATTAGTCAGTAAAATCCTCACAGTCAGCTCAGAATTTCTCTGGATGAGTCCAACTGATCTGTGTGTGTGCGTGTGCGTGTGCGTGCGTGCGTGCGTGCGTGCGTGCGTGCGTGTGTGTGTGTGCGTGCGTGTGTGAGTGCACTGTGTCTGTGTGTATGTCTTGTTAGTCAAGCTGCAGAACAGTGACTCTACACTGGTGGTAATTGATAGTCTGGAGGCTGTCTCAGCTGCAGGTAAATCCTATCTGTAGCTGTACTATGAGGGAGAGGGGTGGGGTAGGGAGATGGTATAAATAAGTCTTCCAAGGACTAAGGATTTCAGAATAACTAGAGGTGCTGGTGGGGAGACGAAGGGCGAGGAGAGCAGATAGCATAGTTGAACGAGTGATATGGCAGAAGTTTTCCCTCGCAGACAGTTCACATTTCTTCAAGATTGCACAGGCTTAAATGTACAGTTCGGCTTCATTTTTTTCAAGAACATTTCTCTGAAGAACATTGTATTACCCCGCGTTGTCTTTGTTCTGTATGCTTGCCTAGTGCATGAAGCTAAGTGCCGAGGCTTAGGTGTGCCTTTTTGCTTCCTTTAAAGCGTGTCCATCAGATTGACGGAGTGAAATTCAGTCTTATGCTGTGCTGCGGGAGATGTACTGTGGAGAGAAGCAACATAGAGTGAGAATGGGAAGTGCGCGAGAGAGATTGGTCCCAGTGAGAGACTCATAGGTAGTAATGAGGACGTTGGCGGAGTGCAGGTCGTCGTGTTGTGGCTCCGGCCTGTCAGTATAATGGACCTTGCTAGTCAGCTGGCAATCGATTGTACTGCTCACAACCTCGTCTGCCTGTTGTTCTTCACTCCTGCTGTCTGTCAAACTGCCACCCAGAGATGGAGGGCGAAGCAGAATCTGCTCCCAGACGACAGATACAGCGTCCAGATACTTTCTCATTACCTGTAAGGTGGTCTGAGGTGAGGTGGGGAGGAAGGCAGGTATGACTTCTCATTTCCAGCTAAGGTAACTTCAAGAGAAAGCCTCAGGAGTAACAGTTTAATTATTTTCTGTTTATCTTTGCTGGTAGCTGTCAGCGTTAAGTTGGTGTAATAAATTGCGAACTTGTTTCCAGGGTTCCCGCAGCGCCTTTAAAAGGTCTTGAAATAAAAGCAAGTGAATTGAGGTAATTAATTGTTGTTGTAGGTGGTTTTGCATTTGCAGAAGGTGTTTTTAAGGCTGATGGGAAAAATGTAGCCTACCGTATTATATGTGTTTCTTTGAATAATGTCATTACTAACCCTAACCCTACATGAAGATGATGTTCCATACGCTACCTATAGACGGTGTGAATAGGTGTAAAGCTTTGTTTGATCTTGTAATTATCACCACTTGTGGTTGCTAACTAGCTAAAAAACTGAAAATAAGTTTGGGACGTGACTGGCGCTGGCAGGAAATTTAGCAGGCTATAATTGCTGCTGATGTTCGCGTTAAATATGACATATACCACATACCACACCCGAAACTTCCTGACTCAATCACAGTTTCTTAAAGGTCTCATATTATACTGTTTTTCATCAATTTCACACAGCTGTCAAAGGTCCAACAACACTGTATTCAATATGCATTGCCCCAAACCCATCCATGGTCCTGAATTTCAGCTGTCTAAAAGTGGCTCAAATGAGCTCTGCTGAGCTCTCCTGAGAGCAGGCTGTTTCTGTGCCTGCACCTTTAAATGCTAATGAGCTGGAGAGCCTTGTCCAATGGCCTTGCGTGCTTCACGTCCCTCAGGGACACGATGCCTCTTACGCTAGCCGGTAGCATGCGCTAATGTTTACGGTGGATGTATCACTATGGCTCGCGGAGATGCTTTCTTTCAACCGTACAAGTTTGACCCAGGATCAGACCCAGAAGGAGAAGCTGCTGAAGAAACACAGACTCTGCAGCTGCAGCAGGACGTTTCAGAATGGTTAGTGTGTC
>OMLP01013005.1:0-19515 GCA_900302685.1 Spondyliosoma cantharus | reverse complement strand
CCGTTTCAGAAAACACTTCCGCTACAGACCAGGAAAAACCTAGCCTGAAGTCAGTGGCGCTTATTCAGATGCTATTTTAAGGGCGCATGCTTGGCCATAATGTAGCAAAAATATCACCATGCATTCATGACCTCGTGATTCAGTGAGAGCGAGCCCAAAACATCGGAATGTATGTCTTTGTGACATTTCGTTATTTACATTTTGTCAAACTGAAAAATCAATAGCAAACTGTTCGCAAATGCAATCCTCTCCAGACTTGAGGCGATGCGCCTCAGAGGCCGCGGTCCTCCGGTCTGAGAGACATTGCTGCCACGACGTGTAGTGGGTCTGGATCCTCTGCACCTTGGTGTTTGCGCTGCTCCCTCCACAGCTGGCCCGTGCGCACTGCTCCCGAGGCCAGGGTCTTCTTCCTGCGAAGCTGCGCTACATTGTTTTGATTTATTGTATGGCTGTGTTACATTTATTTCATGTCAATAATGATTAAAAGTTTATGCATTCCCAGTTAGGGCAGAGTCAGCCAACAGGACAGCTAGCTGCACAGTTAGCTTAACTAACTAGCTAACAGTAGCTATGGTTAGCTGTTACATTCTTGAAATGCTGCTCATGCTGCTCAAACATAAAGCACAGAAATAAATGAGAATGTATTTATTTTGTTTGGTTAAAAGGGCACTATGTACTGGCGGATGAGTTGATGGAGGTCTATAAAAAAAGACCACATAACCATTTCATGCTTATGTAGTCAGACAGTGTTATGACAGCATGTGCATTAAGATGGGCATTTTTGGCCTCACTGACTTAAACTGGAAACGAGAACAGGAAATTGGCCTCATAACTTTGTTTCAATATAGGCATCAACCAGGTCTGTTAAGGTGTTACAGCATGTAACTGTTTTCAGAAAGCTTCATTTACCTCATTGACAGAGTGTACTAAATGTATTATTACCAGAGAGCAATTTTATAAGCGTTGTTTATGGTGGTTACAAAGGCCGATATACTGTAGTATGCACGGAGGCCCAAATGGACAGAAAAAGATGTTGTTTCAAATGTATCTCCATTAGTGAGGACAAGACTCGAGTAAAGCCCGGTGGGTGGGGAGGGTCAAACTATCACCTTTCTGCTCCAGAGTTCCCCCACAGCTGCCACCTCCATCCCAAACAATTACAGTCAAAAGACCCTGCTACATATTGCACACACTGTCTCTCTCTCCCTTTTGCTCGGTCACACATATACATCAAATACACACCCAGACCAACAGCAGAGCAGTAGGGGTTGGAAAATGTTGGCATTTCTTAGAAATCACCAGACATTCGTCCCCTTTTCAACTGCAGATGTTCACAACTTTGTTTCTTTGTAGTTTAGTTTTAGTTTTTTGAGCTCCCAGGATTCATCAAGGAACACTTGTGTGGCACTTGTGGTGAGTGAGATTAATGCAAGCATGCTGTGTTCGCACAAGGCACTTAACCTTCTTCTATGCAAGCATTAAGACCCAGTCACGTTGAGAGTGTAAGCCAGAGGCCAGGAGAACATCGAGTATTTGATTTGATGGCCTTACTTGATGACATTCTGCACTTGCATCTGTAACTTAATGTTGACGCTATTTTCATAGATAGAAACAGCAAGGTGTGTTAAGACTTGACTGATGAGCAGAGGCACATTCTAATGACCCATAAAGTTACGCAGCGTGAGGTAATCAGCTTAAAAGTTCACGACAGCTCCTGAGAGTTAGATAGCAGGTCGGGTGGTAAAACCTCGATGCATTATGAAATAAAGAGCTCAAGGCAACCCCTAACAGAGTAATGTTATTGAGTTATCCCATAACTGGCTCAGCCAAATCCGCCTGATGCACTTTGCTTAATGTACAACAGCTGGTGGCAGCTGGAGCCTGTGGCAGCCATGATGATTGTGATGTCATATCCCAATTCCCGCCCACTCTGACCTCCCATGATTTCTCATCTGCTGCAGAGAGTGGTGAATGTGGCAGAATGAGTGGTGAGTGCTCGTGATATACACAACTTATCACAGCAAAACCTGCTTTTTTTTACCCTTCGAAGACACACAATAGAGGTCTGAAGACTCATATGCCTTTGTTTCAGCTAATCATATATGTCCTATATATATATTTCATCCTTAGCCCTGACTCCAACTCTCTTACCCTCTCTGTTCAGACAGGCTCAGTTTATGAGAATTATGTCCATAGTAAGCAATTATGCACCTCAGGATTTATGTTCAGGAAGTTATGTGCACTCTAGGTAACATGGTGAAAAAGAGTGTGCAGGGCAACTTTGTCGAGGGTCACGTTGCATGTCCAGCCTTTATGCAGAAGACCAGAATTTGCTATTACGGTTATGGACTGACATCTCCATCTTTCTATCTTTCTCCAACCGTAACCAATTGTTTTAGTTGCTTAACCTAAATCTTAAAGTGGACGTGCAAAGATTCTATAAATCACAGTCTGTTCTATCCATGCAAAGTTCTATTGCATATGAAAAAATGACTGCATCATGGTTGCCTCCACGCACAAGTCAAGTTGATGTTCCAGAGCTGTGGCATTCACTATTCACATTCACCATTAACAATGGCCATCTAATTTTTTGCAGAATATTATGATGTCACAGTGGATTTAACCACAAACCTTTTGGATATCAAATGTATATCATACATCATGATATCATAATTTCATCCTATTAGACATTTGTATGTCGAATTTTATTGTAATTATTGTATCATTTTTTGAGTTATGGCCATAGCTGTGTTTTGTGAGGTCGCAGTGACCTTGACCTCTGACCTTTGGCAACAAAATTCTAATCAGTGCATCCTTGAGTCATAATGGACATTGTTTTTTACCAGATTTGAAGAAATTCTTTGAAGGTGTTCTTTGGATATCACATTCACAAGAATGAATATATGGACGTATGGACAGACAACCCGAAAACAAATCATCTAAATCTGATAAAGCAATCTGTTTAAAAGCAATCTGCAGAGTTAGAAGGAAGTGAGTTTACCACAATGTTAATGCATGCACCACATTTGGATGAGAGAGAGGACTGTATGGAATATAAAAGATGATATCTCTTATTCCGCTGCATAATGACCTTAATGTTGCTTAATCCTAACCAGAATTTAATGATAAATTGCCAAAGCCACAATCTTTTCCTCATGGAAACCACAACATAGTTGCAATGCACAGATATTACAGGAAGTGAGAAGTTGAAAAAGTTGGCTTCGTGGTAATGTTCAGTACTGAAGTTTTGGTCTGCTTGCCTTGAAGACCCTCAAAGTTAGTTGTGCTGTAAATATGCAACAGAGCACAGAGGGATGAAATATGAACATGCTGACTTCATCTTTCCCTGTCAATATGTCTGACCATGGATTCCGACAAACCAACTTAATCTTTGGGGCAGTAAGAGCATCCATAGTGAAACATATTACGTATGTCTGTGTGTACTATATCTGTGTTTGCAGGGGGACGGGCAAGGTATTGGGGTCTACTTTCTCACCAGACCAGACGTGAGGTTCCACAGGTTCAAACTCCTCCATTCATCTGATCCCAGTGATTTCCATCAACGCTGTCATGGCAACCACTTAGACCCCTGTCACTGATGCCGCTGCTCAGTCAACGGGGAAGAGTGAGCGAGACAGATAGCGAGAGAAAAGTGCGAAAGGGGAATATGTGGAGTCAGAGAGACAGTGAATGACAAGATGAGGGTAAATAATTCATGCGATCTGACCATTAAAACATTTTTAATAATGTAGAGAAGCTGAAATGAGTGTCACTGGTGACTGAAGGCTTTACACTGATCCAGTTCTGTTAACAGGCAGACACACTGACTGTCCCCTTCTCTCTCTCTCTCTCTCTCTCTCTCTCTCTGTAGGTATACTGGAAAAGAACTGGGATGCACAGGTACATGGTTTATTAATGGATAAGACTATTTTGGGACTCCATGTGAGTTGCCTGAAAGGTAAAAAAAAAATGCACAGATCACACTTGATCTTTACATCGCTGAGGGTATGCGAGCAATCATGATATATAAAAACACAAGTGTGCAGAAGAGTTGCAAATTTTATCCTCATGTGGTTATACATGTTGAGTTTTCATCTCAAATCGATATTTCACCATACCCTGACAAAAGCACACCACTCTACCCTCCCTTCAGACTGGGAGCTACAAGATTAATCCATTTGCACAGCAGTGGAAGGGAGAGAGGAACAACCAGAGGGACTGACATGGAAGGAAATAGGGTTGAGAAAGAGTAATTTGGCGTTAGATGTAATTTGACAGAAGCTTTACTGTATCTTTTTGCCAGAAATGGTGACAATCAGGCAGTGCAGTCAAACACAGTAAGTATATCTTATTCACTAGAAATGTGAGTCTTTCAGACAATTCTGAATACGAGATACTGTCACTTATTCCTGTGCATGTAGAACTGCATGGTCGCCAATCTTTGATGTATCAGGTGAGGATATGTGACACATAATGATGTAAGATGATGAAAAAGTGAGGAGGATTTCGGCAAGGGAACGTGTTCCGTGCCTGCAGGGAGTATGTCAAGGCTGATGAGAGCTGTCTTAATCTATACGAGGGTGCATCTGAGCCTATGGGAGGTGGGAGAACACTTGGAGAAAGAGTTACACTGGGTGATTCAAGTTTGAGAGAGATAATGGCTGTAGTGCCTCTGAGAATGAATTGTAACAATAGAGAATATGTAACGCTTCTGAGTCTGTTTGCAAACCTTAACAGAATTCCAGACACCAGCAGTCAAACATGCATTCCGTTTGAAATCCGACAGCTCCTGGACTGGCTTTCATCAGCGCTGTTTCATTACTGTCTTCACCATCTGTCTGGCCTAGAGAGGCCCGGGCCATAGCATAGATGAGTATCTTCCATTGCAGTGCACCCATCTCATCCATTATCCTCATCTGAAAGGTGTGTCCTGCTATTGATTTTTTTCACATGCCAAAAGCTTGGTGAACAGCTGCTTGGTCAGACAGCCGCATTACTCGTCCTGGACACTTAACAGATATCAACAATCAGCTGTTTCCCTCTTTTCTATTTGGAATAACGAGGGCATACATCAGGCCCAAAAGTCACTTGCTTGCTGCCAAGCTGCTTGAGGCACCAAACTCTCCAGGCCTTATAAGTTGATCCAGCCTGTGGTTGGACAAGAGAAGAAGATGGGTCTATAGGTTGGGACATTAGCAACATGCCCAGCAGTGAGAGCTGCTGTGTCCTGTTTATGTTCAGCTGTGAATACAAAAGCATTCAGCTCATTAAGCTTTATTTCTCCCTAAAGCTGAGCCATTATTGCCCTGAAACAACCTCTTGGTATAATGTAACACAGCACTTTTGGAACAAACACACATATATGCTCATCTATCAACCCAAGGGTCCTTGGGCAACCTTGAGTATGTCTGTTTGGGTGCAGCAAGACACACACACAGGTGTGTTGTGAATTGTTGTGTCAACTCAGAGCCAAGCAGGACTCTCTGTTGGTTTGAGGTGTTTGATGATAGCATGGAAGCCCAGATAAAGGTGGACAAAGTTTATTGCCTGCTTGTCTATGAAATCCTGTTAACCTGGAACAATGGATTCTCCAAGCTTTTCCTTTTTCCTTCCATTTTCAGAATGCTGGAATTTAAGAGTATGAAGGCTATGGTTATCTACAAACTTTCAAATTTGGGGAGAAAACCGGACACCCTGGAATGTTTCAGGAATGAGTCCCTTTTGGGCAAATTCTCAAGCAAAGGAAAAAGGAGCTGCCCCATTACTAGCCACATCAACATCCATCATACGCTGCAGGGATAAATCATGACACCAAATAGCCTTGATGGTTCAACAGTCTTTGCTTACCATAATGAACCCACCACTATCCCAAAGGGTACTTTGCACCAGCAGGCGACAAAAATCAGGCCACAATGGACCATGATCAAATTGCTTTGGTTGTGAGTACGCCACATCAGTCAGGTCATCTCCCTGTGACAAAGGTTATGTGCTTAAATTACACATCCATAGGCTTAAATCCTCCAATGACATCAGTAAAGAACTAAAAATGTCATCAAATCATGGGCTTCTATATATATCAAGCCATTGTCACTGAGTTCAAGCAGATTATCTCCCACACTGTCCTGAATGGTCCCTGATCGGCTTACATGTTGGGTATTTGAGGATGTGATGGAGATCCACCAGCAGCACCTGATCATATTGCACACAACCTCCTGAGACCTACACCAACTGATGCCCTTGGCCCAAATACCATGCCCGCTGATGGCCTGAGCTCCATTGAGGGCCATCTAAATGCTCTCCAATTGATCTCCAGTCCTAGCTCATCACTGACCCATTATAGCCTTGTTAGAAAGCCCCCAGGGGAAGTCGCACAAAGGAAGTGTCTCCCTTCAGAACCTACAAATGGCTTTTTCTTCCCTGTACCGTAGTTGAAGCAGGTGTCTTTCATATTGTACCTGTCAGCAAGAGATATATCCATCACGTTTTTTTTTTAATTTCTTAAAAAGATAATATTTTAAAATCTTCCTATCAGGGTCGTATCTCAAGCTCTGACAAGGTGCGAATTAACAAGAGAATAACACCGGCAGTAACCGTAAATCTTTGTCCAACCTGACTGTGCTCATTTCCCTCCCTATTCACTGTTTAAACCGATCAATCCCTAATCAATCACTGCCAACCAGAGCTAAACTACTGGGAGGTTAATGCAGACTCAACTGAGCATCTTTTTTCAAGCAAGCAGATCAATGCTAGCTGTCTCAGCAGACCAGTTGAGTTGGGGTCAGTGCTGCACTTCAAACACGGTAGAGCAGTTCTAGACAATTTAAGCAGTGATAAGAGGGAGAGCAGACATGGCAAACTGGACTGCCACCACTCTTGGTAAGTACAATGCTACTGACAGTGTCATAATAAAGTTGTGGAGACTGGCTAGAGGTCAGTGTTGGCAGGCTGGTTGTGATTTATAAGTAGCCAGTTTTTGGATTCGGCAAGTCCCATAAAAAACTCAAATAAAGTATTTAAGCGGATTGTGATGTAACATGAAGATTTTTGTTTAAGTTGGTTATTGTTGTGGATTTCTTTGTGAAAGACTCTAGTCAGATGTTCTGCAAAAATCCATGGGATGTGACTTTATGCACATTCTGGAGTGGCTTACTCAGTAGCCTCCACCTCTGTGTGAATGTCTCGGAGGCAGCAAGGGGTGAAATTTCGCTCCGGAGCTGATGCGCCTCTGGAGGTCGTATCAGAGGTACAGTATTAGCAAACCAAACCAGTGTAAATGGATAAGCCAGCTGTGCGTAGCGAGGGCATGTCGATCTGATGTGTGATAATTATACAGGTCCCTCACTCAACAAAATAAAAAGAAATGTCCCACAAAGCAACATTACAGGACCAAACAAAAGTAGTAACTGTAACTGTCCTTGGCAACTTATTTGAGGAAAAAAAAATAATTTAATTTAATTTTATACACTATCCCGCAGTTATACGTGACAAAGCATCTGTCCTCTTGTGTCCTACCAACTCTTCGTCACATTTCTGCCCGAAAAACAGCGTCTGTCACTGGCAAAAAACTTTAACTCACCAAGTGTTTGTGTTGAAAATAAATCACCACGACGGTCAGCCCTCCCGACCGAGACTTCAGTGAACTTTACTTTACAGCCTCCATCCCATCAAGTGAGGAAGTCAGACAGCGTCCTGTTTACTGATGGTTATTATTTCATTATGTAATTTAGAACGAAAAACGCAACTTTGTCACTTTCCAGGATGTTTGGTGGGTCAGGATCTCAATCACAACACATTATAACAGCATCCATATGATTATAAACTGTCCGCGGGTTTAGATTGACAGGAGGACACCGGGCAAACACCTCGAAAAACACACAGACGTCATCATCATGACGTGTATCGTCACGCCTCTTTAGGAGCCGCTGCTTGGGTCTGTGTGAACGAACAACAGCGGAGAACTGGCGAACTGTTGCTGTGGTAATAATGCGGCTTTTTAAACATGTTAATATTTTTGAAGACTCATGACTCATGAACTTGAGTAGCTAGGTACAGTAGCTGTGTGAGTTTCACTCAGAAATAAGTCACATTCTGGAAGATTGAAACTGCTCCAGATTTCATCTCTTGGTGACTTTCAATATTTCAAATAAACATGTGACACACAAGAGTAACAAGTCTGCCACTTTTGAGTTAAGAATATCCTGAGAGTGAAATTCAAATAACCCAGACTCAACACCTCACCTCGTCTCCTGAATTATTTAATAGCTCAAAAAGATTTTCATGCCATAGTGACGGTGGGTCAAAGGGATCTGTTTTTATGTTACTGTGTTTTGATAAACTGGAGGAGGACAAGAAAGAGAATTGGGGGCAAAAGATGGAGGGGGTGGATTATAAATAGGTCACTCACAAACAAGCTCATCACGCTGCGATGCTGCTCCATGACAACCCAGCTGCAATGGCAGATGGATAAAATGGAAAAGTGGAGCAAAACGACAACCAAATAATGAATCAGGCCAAAGCAGAGTGAACTAAACACATTTTTTATTTTTTTATTTTACAGACTCACTTGAGCTGTGTTGCCCATCTCTCAGCTGAGGGATCCACATCTTTTTTTTGCAAACGTCCACTTTCCTTATGTGTCACTGACTGTGTGTCTCCGTAACTGAACCTGAACTCAGATCTCTTTTGGAGGAACGCCATGAAAAAGGAACAACAAAATACAGCAAGGTTATTATTATTTTAAATGTCTGTGTGAACAAGTTAACAGTGCTCTAACTCTAATTGTACCAGGAGTATATCTGTGCGCTACTTTGCTCTTGTGCATTTAGAGTGTGATTCAATATAAATCAAATGGGCAACAAGGAGTGAACAGAAGTGAACTTGCTGTCTTTTTGTCAGCACAATAACAGGTGCAGAGTCAATATAATCCGTCCCACGCATGCCTCATTAAAGCACATGGCCAGGTAATGACTCTAGATAATTGTCTATTTATTTTTGCCAGGAGCCTTTTTCAGATTTCTACCATCTCTGCCCTCCATTCTGGTGTACGTGAAAGTGTGTGAGAGGGGTGGGATGCATTGTAATTGGAGGGCAGGCACTCGGTCAAGGTTTGACTTCTCTGACAGCTGGGTGGAGCATGACCGTAGGTTAAGCTGCAGACATACTGTACGAACACACACGCAGGCACACATAGTGATTATACACACCCTGACACACTTGCAGAGAAGTCCAAAACTAACCACACAGCCTCAGACACCACTACAGCTGAACGATCTGTGTGGGCAAAGTAGCAATGTTTCAGTAATGGCTTTATTCCCCACAGATAAACACACAGATTAATGCATTCCCATTTGCAAATTATGATCGCTATTCATATTCCTGTTAGTTTGACATGGTATTAGTCTATGACAGAGGGAACAACGACATGACCTCAGTGACATTAAGCTCATTATGTCTAGACAGAACAAAACGCCACTGAACATCCTATTCATCTCTGTTCCACTCCTGGATGGGATTACTGTCGAGTGAAGATACAAGGGGCGTGTCTGCCATCTTATATTTCAAGATGAGGCTGCTATGTTGATATCTGAGTCTTGTATACAGGCTGTGGGATAACCCTCGAAGCTCTTTCTTTTCTTCCTCTCTTGGTTTCCCCTCCCCCAAGCCCATGCCGGACCGCCCGCTGAGGCACAGCAGGGCTGCCAGGTCAAATTTAACACTAACCACAGCCTCTCCACAAACCTCCTCTCTCTCCATCCCCCACACCCCTGCTACCATCCCCCACTGATCCTGATCCCCAAATCTGCATCACAATAAAGATCGGTGAGAAGGAGGTTGAGGAGGAGAGGGGTGAGGGGTTTGAGGAGTGTGAGGAAAAACGGACGGGGGCTCAGCTCAGGGAGTGTGAGAGAGAGTGATGATCTCATAGATTGGCCAAAAAAAACGCCCCAGCTAACAGGAACCAGGAACTGAGTGAATAAGTCTGACCGTGTGTAGAGGGCAGTGGTGAGGGGTAAACACATTTGCATGCGGTTGCACGCAAGTGGTTGTTGTCGTATATACGCGTCTGTGTGTATACCAAACAAATGACAGTTATGCTGCCAGCGATTACTGAGCAGCAGGGGTCTTATATCACTCACGCCCGTTTACAATACGCAGGAATGCAAAGCTGTCATGATATGTGGCCTATTGGTCTGCTATAACAGTGTGGAGTGTGCCAGACTGCCAGAACTGTGCTCCTGCTTCCAGATCATTATACTGAGCTCATGAGGGAGAATCTGTCATTTTGTGAGTCTTTGATAAAAATAATGGTTAAAGTTTCTGATAAAATAAATTAAATCTGTAGTTATTAATGCAAATAAAGTCATTAATTCCCACAATTCCAATTTTCCCATTTTAACATCCCTTTCCAGGCCACCAGCACATTTTTTACCCATGAAATCACAAATGATTGACTGATGAGCAGTTGGCACCTTAGATGGCAGCCCCAGTCGTCAGTGTATGAAGGTGTGTGTGAGTGGGTGAATGTGAGAAGTGTTGTAGAATGGTCAGTAGACTGGAAAAGCACTATAGCAATGCAAGTCCATTTCCATTATTGTTTTTTTAAACACTTCACTACTTTATTATACTTTAATCAAGCCTCACTTTGGATGTCCCTAAGCCAGCTGTATCTGCTTGTCTTTATGTTTAGCTAGCATAGAGACATGAGAGTGTAGTTGATCTATCAAACTTTCAGCCATTTGCCTACTGACAAAAGGAAGATGATTTAGCCCTGTTCCTATCATTTAAACTTGAGTGTAGAAGGGATCAGAACAAAAACAACCTTCACATGCTATTGTGGCTAGCCAGATGTACGTTTAGCAGTGACAATGCTAACATGTTGCAGTTTATCTGGTATATTTACCATCTTAGTTTATAATGTTAGCACGCCAACATTAGCTAATTAGCAGTAAAGTAAATGTGAAGCTGATGCGAATGCCATTTCTTTTGCATAATTGTATTTTTATACCAATTTTGGGAAAGATAAATGTCTGTAAAAAGAAGATGTAATAGCAATCCATTGAATAGACAACTTGTCATTTCAGATTAGACCCAATTGGTGAACCAACACAGTGACATTCAGTTACTAGGTTCACAGCACTAGCATGGACAAAAGAATTGCTGGCTAATTGTGGATGTGGTCTAAAGAGCTTTTTTTCACAGCCTGGTGAGGTTACAACTGTTATTCTTTAGGCAATGTTGAATGATTAATTGATTAATCATTAATAAGCGCATTAGTTTTAGTTAACAGTATCAATCCATTATACTGTAACAGCCTCAACCTCAGCTTGGACTCCGACACAGACTTGCTCCCTCTGAGTCTGTTTGGGTTAGGGCTTCCCATTCTGTCTCCGGAGCTCTGTGTCGCTCACATTGTGCCGTGTGTGTTGGAAAAGAAGAGAACAACTGCAAGAAAGCGTGGGAGGGATGAAGAGTGAGAGTGCAGGAGGAAGAGCCGGGCTGTGATAATGATGAATGAGATGATGGCACACTGACCTAGTAACGCCGCAGTGCCGCCACCATTAGGGATGAGCTGCCTTACTACTGTGCGCCCCTGTCAGACACATATATACGCACATACATGCACCATCATTGATTCTGCCCAGCCCCTTACCCTCTCCGTCTGCTTCACTCATCAGCACATTTTGTGCTTCTAAACCCCTCACCCTCTCCTTATTCTTGCCTCTCCATCTGTTTAATCTCTCTCTCTGCCTCGTTACCTGGTCTACGTGTTATGACAGATAGAAACAAGGCTCCAGTGGGTGATGTGCCTGTGATAGCCTTGATGCCAGAGATAAACGCAAGGAGAGGGAGGAAAAACATGCACAGCCGATAAAACAGGGAGATGGAATTTATGGTGAAGAAGGAAAAAAAAAGTCTGACGGGGAGGTAGACAGTGTAAAGGTTAAAAGGAAACCATGCTTCATTTCCCTGTGGTAACACAGATGTTGAGAGTCTCGGCTGCATGAATTGTGGGAGTCAAAGTCATGTCAAATAAACAAGCAAGAGATGATAAGGTAAACACAAACAAACACCAAAGCCATATCCTCGTCCACTGTCTTCATGACTGGATTCCCACCAAACGACCTCCCCCCTGTTAACGGCAGCCGGAGATGTTGATAGAAGCAGTAGTTGCCATGGTAACCGGCTCGGTGGCATGTCTGCACGCATGCAGAAATGTTGGGAGGGGTGTGTCACATCATGTCTGCCACCTTAGGCACAGGGAAAAAGAAAGAGGTGGAAGACGGGTGTGTGTGTGAGGCACATCTACACACATCAGCATGATTACTGTTCTCCATTTTTATAGGTTGTGTTGCACTTCCAAGCTGTCAATTTTATCAATGAGGAGAGTCAAACATGCAAGCTTGGCTGAGCAATCCAGCTACTATGTCTTCTTCCTATTGCTCCTCCTCCTCCTCCTCTGACAGCCACTGCCAGAGCCCCAACAGACAGTTGCATCTGCACGAGCTCCTGGTCAAGATGGCCACCATGCGCAGCTTTGTGGTTTCCTGCTGGCGAGGGCCTTTTTGCAGTCAGTAAGCCAGTTGATCAAATGAATTAGCATCACAAAGGGCTTTCTTTTAAGTCAACGCACCCTTATTCATGGATGTGAAGAGGACTCTGCATCTGATTCTCCTTGTAAATAGGTGCTTAGCAATGCAAATGTTTGGTTTTATTTGCTTAGAAGCCACTTTTTAGCATCATTCAACATTTGTATTTGTGAAAACACAGAAATTAAATATTTTAGTTTTGACGGTTATGTGACTATTTACTGTATAATCCACTTATTGCTAACTTTATTTCTCACATTATTTCTTATTATAAAACCTATTTTCTGACTGTGCGTCATAGGAAGACATTGCATTAGGTATTGAGGTTTGTGCCATTAGCTGTGAAAAGCTGCAACAAATTCAACAAATTTGTAATCATCAATGTCTCACAAACCACAAGGAAGCACACAGGAAACAGCCTGCACTCTTGTTTTTGAAATTGTGTATGCGTGAATTGTGGAGGAACCCTGAGAAATTACATACATACATACATACATTTTCATCATGCTGATATGCCCAAGTAATGCCAAGTATACTACCTTAAGCAAAACTAATCCCCCCCCCCTCTCTCTCTTCTTCTCCTCTCTTTCTACTTGTGATGCTCATCAGTTGGCTCCCAGAGAGACGGACAATGGAGGCTTTTAGCGGGATTTGAGAGCTCATCCTGTGTCAGGGCATGGAAAATGGGCAACCACACAAACAGGGGCATTGACTAGCTAGGAGGGAAAAGTGTGAGTGAAGAGGAGAAGAAGCACCATGTTAAACGAGACAGAAATAAGTAGGCAGGCCGAGTCCAGAGGAAGTCCTCCAGCCACAGTCTCATTTTTCTTAAGGAAATCAGGGCCTTGTCATCGTGATGATGTGTGTACTTCAGGTGTGTGTGCATACTGAATTGCATATTAAACACTGAGCTGGTGAGGAGGAAAATAATAAAAGCTCAGTCTGCACTAACACAGGCTATGTATGTGTGTGATTATGCACCTTGTTGATCGAGGCTGAATGAGAAAATCATCTTTGTATGCTAAGTTTGTAGCCTAATTTGTAGCCTAGTTAGCAGCCAGTTATCTTAACTCAGCACAAAGTCTAAACCGAGAAACAGCTACCTGGCCCTGTCTTTATACATCTAAATCCAGCGTGTTTCCTTCAAAAGATAACTGCTCACTCTAGCACCATGTTAACAAACAGACATGGGAGTGGTAGGCTATCAATGTAAAGTATATTGTCAGCACTGAAATTCTCAAATTGAAAAAGACAAAAATGCCTTCCCCTGAGTTGCACAGACCATATGAGCTTGAGATAAACCAAATACACTATTGGCCTATTAGCATACGCTTTTATCAATTTGAGCTATTTACAAAGTAAAGTCGGTGCCAACTAATTAAGATACCTACAAATCTTGATCATGATAGGTCTTATTTTTCAAAAAAGTCTGAATTTCCTTACCAAGTAGTGAAACGAGCTTTATCTCATTTTACAAATATTGAAGGAAGATTTTTTTAATATGTTTTGGTGTCAGAAACACCTTTGTAAGATCACCTTCTAATAAGCTATAAGAGAAGTGGCTGAAGACGTATTAAGGTGCTCTGCCAATGTAAACGTTGTAATGCCACACTGCAAAAGTTCTGCATTCAGAACTGGCCTTACTTCTCAACAGAAGTAATATCAGATACATGTATAGCATTTTTATGTAGCTAGTCAAATGGCAACTACTTATCATGTTGTTTGGTAGTTTAATCACTGGTGATGCATCATAATTATAAGTGTTGGTGACAGTGCGTTAGTATTGCTCCACCAAACTTCCACCTGACTAGTGGACTTATCAGCAGACTGGAAACACCTGTGTGGCTGATCAAACTTTTGAGTGTAGTTAAGTAAAAAAGTAATGTTCAAAAACCCTTCCAGTGGATAAAATATAGCAAGGTGCCCTCTAGTTCACCACAAATATATCACAACTTTCTGCGCACTGTTACCTCACCACATTCTGCTTGTCTTTTTTCGCCCCTGCCTCTTAATCATCCTGAGTTCGCAACTGCTCAAAAAAACGTCGTTAGGGTTAGGAAAACATCACATTTTAACTTAAAATGCCTGCTTTGGAAGCCAGAAACATGGCCGGAGATGAGCGAACTTCTTACAACATTTTTAAGCATTGCACTTCCTTCCACCTCCTGATATGAAAGTCAGGTCATAAACATGTAACGTTAAAGTGAAGAAATGTCAATGTTCAAGCCAAATGTTAAGTTTATGATAACATAAAGTTACAACTCTCAACAAACGTTACCTACTGTTGCTACATATGGCCACAAATTAGCCCCATTCACACAGGAGAAGACGCATAAAAGCCGCTGCCATGGTTCGCCAATTCTCCGCCAATGGTGATTCACACAGAGCGAAGCAGCTCCGCCTTAAAGACGAACCGCCGTGAATTCACACAGAGGCATGATGGTGACGTCATGATGATGACACTGGTGTGTTTTCAAGGTGTTTCCCCGGTGTCCCCCTATCAATCTTGCGGGGACGGAGGCTGTTTTCCAGGGGAAAGCTCACGGACGTCTCGGTCGGGAGGACTGACTGTCGCGGTGATTTATTTTCATCACAAACACTCTGTGAGTTAAAGTTTTTTGCCGGTGACAGACACTGTTTTTCAGGCAGAAATGTGACGAAGAGTCTGTAGGACAGATGGGAGGACACGCGCTTCTCCACGTACAGCTGCGGTATTTTTTTCCTCATATAAGTTGCCGAAGACAGTTTCAGTTACTACAGTTACTTTTGTTTGGTCATGTAACGTTGCTTTGTGGGACATTTCTCTGTATTAAGTTGAGTGAAGGACATGTGCAGTTAACCGATGGTCCGATCGACACGCCCCCGATCCATCCGCCAGCTTATCCGTTCACACTGGTTCGGTTCACCAATAATACGGCCCTGATACTACCTCCGGAGGCGTATCAGGGCCATAGCGAAATTTCACCCCTCGCCACCTCCGAGAGATTCACACTGAGGTGGAGGTGGGGAATTGGCGTACTAAAGCTGCACCCAAAAGCCAGTGTGAATGTGGCTATTGTTACATGGAGCCCCTTTAAGTACAGTATTGTAGAAGATACTTTGTCGCATTCGCTCACGGTACATGTGTCACAAATCTGTGGTTAACCTGGTGAGAAGTCAGCCCTGCTATGAGAACATCTCTCAAACTGGACACATCCCTTTGAAATGTGACAACTTTAATGTATAGACCTCATAAGAACTACAGCCCCATTCAGACGTCCCACATCAGAGAGCGACAAGGAATTCCAAAGCTGTGACTGAGCTATGCATGCACTGGGATGCTGAGGTGGGGGTAAAAGACATCTTTCAAATATGTTGTTCTCTTTCTTGACTCAGTTTGGGGGAATGTATTGGCGGTTGATTAGAAGGGGTTGGGGTTGCACATTTTGAGCCCCTCAGGGTGTACTCCACTGTGAGAAGCTCAGCCTACTGAATGGATGGAGATCATTCTCTGGGTGGTGCGTGCATGCCTAGCATACCATGGCCATGACATGTTTGTGTGAGTGTGTGCATGTACGGAGGGGGTCGATCTGTATGCCATTGGATTGGTGGAAACAATGACTGATGTTTGGAACCATAAAGAGATGCCTCTGAAGAATATTTTAATAAGAGGAAATCATAAATTCTGATTAATGAAGTCTTATGGAGATGACAAGCAGTCAGAGTGCCATTTTGTTAACACGGGTTCATCTGCGGGATAAATGAGAGCCCTGTTGTTGGGGAAGAAGGGATCATTTGGTTAAGGTTGCCAGAATCAAGAGTAATGGCTTGAAAATGAGGCAGCTGGCATATATAAATGCATGTGTGATCCTGTCCCATGCCTGGAAGCCATCCACTGGCTCTCATAACTCTGCTTAAAACATATGACCCCTGACTTCGTTGGATCACAAGAGGGACCCATCAGCTTTGGACTCTCAAATAAATAAAAATAAAAAAATGCAGTGTCATCGCTGCAATCGTGGGATTCGCTCATCTGGCCAAGAGACCTCATTACTGGCTGACAGGCTGATTCACTGTCTCCCTGTCTGTGTCAGTGACAAAGAAGCCCCAGTGCTATCACAAGGTCCACACTGAGTGCAGAGCTGGCCACGCGTTATGCAACAAGTTTAGTCTTTGAGAGCCGGGCCTGTCACTCAGAGGCCATTAACGATTCCTCATCGCTCTCTTAAAGTGTTTACAGCACAGAAAAATCAGATCATGAAGATCATCTGAGGTTATTTCCTGAAGGAAGTCCCTCAAACCGTTATACACTATGTGAAAGTTGATAAGAAGTGTTTTTGAGAGAATGAAACAATAATGGAAGACTGGAACTCATGAGTTTGCTGCACTGGTTCCCAGCCTTTTCCAGCTAGAACATTTGTGTCATTCAGCTTTCTTGGGTATATCTTTGAGCTCTGAGCAGCACAGCCTCTAAACCGATGCTTCACTCTAAGGCGGGCTAATTTTAAAGGGCAGTATGTCATTTTGGAGAAGAAATTCAAACTTAGAATTTTAATTTTTACCATGTTAATGAAGTGATAATACAAAAACATTCGCAAACTCAACACTGATGTTGTGTTGTTGTCAACAAGGATCTTTCTCCCTTCCCCAAAACTACATAGTGCACCTTTAAATAGTTCCTTTAGATCTGACGATGTCAAACTTTTTTTGTCGCAGAAATGCTTTTATTTCCTTTGTTTAGTCATCCAAAAGATGACAAAATACTTTTCTGGTGAGAGTCCATTTATAATATTCATAGTATGGTTTGACCATTATAAAATGAATTACACTGAACTTCTCTACGATTGTAGAGCCTTATAGAGCCCAGTTTCTTGAAACAACTGTTAATTATCTTTATGAGACTAGTTTAAAATGCCCAAATCTTCCAGAAATCTTGAAACAGTGGAAAAGTCTGATCATCCAGTTGATCAGCACACTGTTGCAGTGACAGTGGGGTGGAGGAAGCCCGCCCCTCCCGGCCGCAGATTGGACAAAGGCCGTTCGCCACGCCCATGGGAGGGGCATCGGGTCGATTTTGAGGCGCGGTTGAAGTACTCACAGTCTTATCGCCGACATCCTTTAGTTTGAGCTCAGCCGCCGTGGGGTCCACACTCACAGAAGGGGATCTTGATTCTTGTTTCCAGACCTACTTAGGAGGCAGGAGATCCGGTCGGATTTTTCACCTTTTTTTGGGCAAGATCTCACCCATCCCAGAGCTGGAATTTTCAATCTCCAGAAACACCTAGGTTTTTCTTTTTCGATTTTTCTTTTTTTGTCACTTAAAGGGGAAAAGAAATGGGAGCTCAGTTGTCCAAGGGTGGAGTAGCTGTTGAGGGGAAAGCCGCCGCCGACCCAGCTGCTGCCAAAGCCAACGGTCAGGTGAGTAAAACAGGCCTGAGATGGGCAGCATCAGCGGGGAGCCACATGGCACCCAACGCCCACTGGCAGCATGGGTGCCAAGGCGATGGGAGCTCTTTCACACTCCGCACTCAGATCAGCTCCATCCCCCCGCGTTCTTCACATGGCTGAAGTTTAAAATAAGTTTAAATAAAGCTAAGATGGGTAGTCCAAAATCAGAGGAGACCTCCAGCAGAGCAGCCGTCGAGCGCCCATGCTCGTCCCCGCTCAGCGCGCACCGCCGGGCTGCTGCCTTTTGTTAACTCGTCTGCTGCGCCCACGGGGCTGATTTAGTCGCACATTTTTGATTTTTTTTTTTTACACAAGAAGGAGAGATTGTGGTCGAAGTGTGTTTTTGAGGCTTGTTTTCTGTCATGAGTTGGCCGTGCTCGGGAGATTAAGTCGGTCTCACGACGAACAAAAGATGCGAGGTGAACGGTGCAATTACGCTCTGCTGGAGGCGCCTTCTGCGGAGCAAACCAGGTTTAAAAAAGAAAAAAAAGAGCTCTGCCCTGAGCGTACGTGCTTTCATTAACTAGTTTAAATAAGTTTGTGGATGTAAAACGTTTTCCTTGATGCCTACACGTGATGGTTAATTGGAGGTTGTTGGGAGTTAAACGAGATGGCTTGAGGTGCCACTCCATACACAATTAACTCGTAGTTTACCGACCTCTGCACATATGAAAACTCATCTACTAAAAGTTATGTAGAATCATTAAAATACAAATGTACTGTGTGTTTGGCCGGTGTGCGGCTGTGTTCAGAGCAGTGGTAAAGGAGTGCTCCAGCTGTTGGATGAGAGCTGGAACCAGGTTTCGTGGGGATTCCTTTGTTCCCGGCTCACAGGCTGTGGTGAAGATTAGATGCAGCTCTACTGCCCCCTTGTGTCCAGAGTCGTGCAAATAGATGTTGAACCCTCCCCCTCTAAGCCAGTGTCAGGGCAAGCAGCTTTCCTCAGGTATAACATGGATCAACTGTTGGAGTAAATGGGCTAATGCTAATCTGTCATATCTCCTCAGATTTATTTGGAATCCTTTCATCTACAGTTGATCCATCTGTATATTGGCGTGATTTTGTTTTTTCCCAGAATTAGTGTTTTAATTTGACCCAGTTCGATTATTTAAATCCACGACTAATGAGTCCTCTTCTCTGCAGGAGAATGGCCACGTCAAAACCAATGGTGATGTGTCAGCCAAACCCGACGGGGAAGTGGCTGCTGCAGATGGGAATGGAACCGCCGAACCGGCTAAGGAAGGTGAAGCCAGCACCGGGGACGCCATCGAGCCCGCTCCTGCAGCCGAGGGCGAGGCCGTTAAGGTGGAGGGCGAAGCCGCCAAGGATGGCAAGAAGAAGAAGAAGTTCTCCCTGAAGAACTCATTCAAGTTCAAGGGCATCTCCCTGAAAAAGAGCAAGAAGGGCAGCGAGGAGGGCAAAGAGGAGGTCACCTCCCCAACGACCGAGGACAAGCCCGAGGAGAACGGCCACGCGGCCAATGAAGCCAAAGAGGAGACGC
>OMLP01013004.1:0-13337 GCA_900302685.1 Spondyliosoma cantharus | reverse complement strand
CCCCCAAAAGCAAAAAATAAAGAAATAATCCCAAAATTAATACGATTTGTGACGCAGACCTAATTTATTCATCACACAGCCCTGTTAGAGTTTTTACCCTGTAAAGGGGGCTCGACCTTGAGGTCTGAAACCACTGGACTAGATTATAGTTCAGAGATAGCTATAGTTAACTCCATGTTGATCATCAATAGCAGCAAAATGCTACATACACTAAGATTTCGTATGGATACCCGACCCAGACAGCTTGGGACAAATATTTAGAAATGATGTTTGGGTTTGGTTCAACTTGTCATGTCATAGATATAACATAGGCTATATGTATATTGTTGGAAATATTATATCTACAGTATGTGTGTGGAAAAATCCCTTCTCTGGTGACCTACAATGTACATGTCTGTAATCAGTCACATGTTCATTGCATTTAACTACGCAATTTGATTTGACATATGCACACACATAGACATATAGACATATATAAAACACACACACACGCACGCACGCACGCACACACACACACGCACACACAGAGTGGCTGGATTAAAGATGGAGGATTTAATCTAACACCCCTTTTGCACTGTTTGAGGAAAGAGAGGCAGGGAGAGACAGAATAAGAGGAGGAGAAGGAGGAGGATGGGATGGAGTAGAGAAATAAATTAGAGGAGGAGAGGAAGTATTGAGGAGGAGGAGAAATAGAAGGGAATGAAATATAGGAGTGCAAAACCAGTGAAGGAGAGAATAAGCAGAGATAAATTAGAGGTGGAGAGGAAGAGAGGTAGAAGAGAGAAACAAGTGGCAGGATGAAGGGGGAATAAATTACAGGAGGAGAATAAAAAAAAAAAGAGAGAGCGAGAAGAGGGAGTATGGAAGGAGAGGAGAGAGGACGGACACAAAGAGCAGAATGTGGGGAGAGAATCTGTTTCTTCTTCCTGGTTATGTAACCAAACAGGTTCCATTTCACAGATATTTAAAAAATCTCCTCTCCTCGTTCGATCATCACAATGGAGCTTCTTTAATTATGTAACCTTGTTGTGAGAGGCAGAGGCGTGGGCACAAGGCTGTAAATGTGTGTATGTGTGTGTGTGTGTGTGTGTGCGTGTTAATGTTTACACATTATGCTTTATTGGCCACATTACACACCATCACCTCTTTCACTTCCTACCTACTTTCTGTCTGCAGCCAGCCGACCAGCCATTCTCCACAGAGATGATATAAAACACAGATGACGCTGATATCAGCGGCTCTTTCTTGGCTCATGCTACGTGTAGGAGGATCCCATCAGCATGTGTTGACAATTTATAGCTGCCTTTATCATCAATTTGGACACTGGCGAAAACTCTTAATCTGATTTCAGATTAACACTTGATAATCTGCATCTGTTGAGTTTAATTTGTGGGGTTTCAGGTTTCTTCATGTGCCTTCAACACCAAAGATGAACGATGGATATCTGAAAAACACTGAAAGAATATAAAAAATATGAAAATGAGCTTTTCTGCTGTGTTTCAAAGAAAATATGAAGAGCTCAATATGAATTTAACTGGTGTGTTTAGGCAAAAACTTTGTTTATTTTACAAAAATGCTATTTGTTCATTGAAAACTGTCTCCTTTTGACCCTCGAGCAGCTCCACTGCTGGTAGATAGAGGTCCGCCCTCCCAAATATTCAGTATTCTTTGATTGTTTTTGAATGTGCTATATCAATTCTTACATTACCAAACTATGTGTGTGACATGGTGATGTAGTGTGATGGGCAGGATTACTGAGGAGGCGTTTCAGGAGCAGTGTTTTCTGTAGGAGAGGGGAGCGTCCGTTGGACAGGACCTTTTGTTGCATTTTTAACTTTCAAGATCTTTTACATGCACAAGAACCTGCACAAGAACCTGTATAACAAAAAAACTGTGAGCAAAGGAAAAACTACAAACGCATAATAGGTCTCAGTAGTGCCCAGCTCAACACTACTCTGACTTTGGCTTTTGAAGGAGAGTCTTCCAGCCTGGATTCACCAGAACAGACCAGGGATTTGAACCAGTGTACCCCTTCAAGACTTTGTGCATGCATTTGTGTGTGTGATGTTTCTGTGTGTGTGATGTTTCTGAGTGTGTGATGTTTCTATGTGTGTATGGGCTGCAGGGATCAGAGGATTTTGACTCCTGCAGTAATAGGATGGCAACTAGCCAACAGCTAAACTAGGGCCTGGCTATCTCAGCGCCAACAGGGAACATGAAGGCTGACGAGTAAACTAACTTTTACAGCTGCTTTACCATACGTATGGTTGTGTCAAGGAAATAAATAAACCAAGGAGGCAGTACATAAGGTTTATTAAATCAAATTATTATATGTAATGTGAAAAACGTCACTTAGAAGTATCACCAGGTTTGGAGCCTCTTTTAGCTCATTGTTTTGGTTGGATATTTCCAAAGTCCAATGGCAAAGCTAGTGATGAGCTGACGTCGTTAGCAGCTAAATAAAAAAACAAATTCTCAGGTGTTTAAGGAGACAAAGAGCATAAAGGAAAGTGAATGTTAGACTTGATCTGGTGGATAGAAACTCCAAGTGGGCAGCTGGATGCTAACGTGTTAGCATGGCATCTTCATGCAGCTTTTAAAAGGAAATGACAGATACAGACTAACTTCCTGAGAGACAGCTTGCAGAAACATCCTTCATAATGAAATATACATTAAGTTTGCCAAGTCTTTTCAATATGCTGAACTTGAAGGTTTTTGGTCACTGCACCGAACAGTCTGACCTTAATTTGTTTTGCTGCTGAGTCACTGTAAAATAAACGCTGCGCTGTTTGAAAACTGTATTTAAGCTAAATCTATCTACATGGTCTCTGTGTTTTTGCCCAAAAATTACGATACAAGTCCTATTTGTTCCTGTTTTTATTCGCAGAGTTGCAAAACGAATTGCCTCTTTAGGGACACAAAAGTTTACCGAGTTGAAGTTCTCATCTTGCCCATATTTGAACCTCATCCTCAGGTTGGGGGGCTGCTGGGTATTATTAGGATTGAATTGATCTGGCCTTGGTTTTAGTGTGAGAGAGGCGGCAGCCTTTGAAGTGCCGAAGTGTGTACTTTGAAGTGCAGGAGGCAGCCCTCACTTGGACAGGAGCATTATGGGTAGGGGAGATTGCTGGCTCATCCCGCAGGGCGAAGAAAAAGACACGATCAGACAGATGCTCGAACGGAAGTCGAAGGAACAAATCTTGAGGAAAGTTTAGCCGGGAGCTTGGAACAAGGAGAGGCGAGGAAAGGGAACGTCTTCTAGTATCAGATGAGTGAGTGAGATGGGAGAGAAGGGGCAAGGAGGCTGAGGAAGCAGAGATGGGGGTGGACACAAGAGAAGATGGAGTGTTGCAGCGAGAGAAAACATGGAGAACAGAGAGAGAGTGAATTGTGAGAGCTAAATTAGAGGGTGTGGAGGGTGAAATGAGAGGGAGAGGGAACAAAGAACCTCTCTCAGCTCTGGTTTCCTCCTGTTAATTCCAGCACACTATAAATGAATCAATACAGGCACAATACGAAATATACTGAACCAACAGTAAAATGCTTTAAAGACTGGGATTTAATTCACCTAGAAGCCTGATTTTGTAGGAAAATAATTCATAGAATAACTGTTGTTATTAGAGAAAGCTTACTTACTCATTTTGCTGAGTAAAGTAAAAGTAAAAATAGTAAATCCAACAGCAAAGAAAAGAGATTAAATATTATAATAAATATTATTTGTGGTGTGGAAAAAAAATGTAGTTTGGAAATTCTAAATATCAATACATAGTCGTGTGTCATCGGTACTTGCAATCTTGTATTAAGCGGAACTCTTTAGGTAAAAATTGAGAAAAGGAGAATTGCACCTCTACAAAACTGTCATGATGGACAATAAATTGTTTAAAATAATGGAGCAGCAGGTTATGCTAATACCGTTAAAGCATCCTCAAGTCACGAACCTCAAGCAGAGAACACACACAAAACACACCTCTAGTGGTTGTTGCTCAAAAAACTCATCATCAGTTTTGTCATGCTGTTGCTGCAGCACTGTCTGAAACACCACGACTACCCAGTTTGCTCTGATTGGTCAGTTCACACACGCCTGACCCAGCACCGCTAACAACAACAGAGCAACTGTGTTACATTAATTATTACCTTCTAAACTAGCTTCTAGGTATATATTAGTGTGATGTCACAAAGTCACGGAATTAAAGGCAGAACTACTGGCGAGGGGTTTCAGGAGCAGTGTTTTCTGTGGGAGAGAGGAGCTTCTGTTGATGTTGACTTTCAATTCAACTTCAACATGCATAACCTAACCACACTGTAACTGTTTTATTACATTAACCAGATGGCAATAACGGTCCACTCCAGTTCACCTGTTGGGGGTATTCTGCAACAATCATATACATATGGAGTAGTATTAAAGCACTAAGACATGTTTAAATAGATAGGATGGCCTGTTCTGACACTGAACAGTACTACAACAAGTTAAGAAGATGTTGCTGTTGAAATCACACCCGAACTCTTTTTCTAAAAATTGCATAATAGGAGGTTTCGTGCAAGTTTGACTTGCTGTTACACCGCACGTCACTGTCCATTAAATGCTTGCAGGAAGGAAAAGGAGATTTGGGTGGCACAAGGAGGGCAGAAGGACGCAAAACCTGAAACTGAAAGAGAGTGAAAAGTGAGGGGAGTGCAGGGCTGTATGAGGAGATGGGTAAAAAGTAAGGAGGATAGAACAGGAAAAGAAGGAATCAGAGAACAGAGATGCAGGCAAAATGTCAGAGTGAAAGAAGGAGGCAGAGGGAGAGGATAAGGATATTAGCGAATTAGAAAGAGAGATGAGGGGAGAGAAGAAAAGAGAGGAGAGGAAGAAGAGAGAAAAGAGAGGCGGATTCCAAAAATGTACAGTGAATTAGTTCTGCCTCATGAAACTGGCAGTTCTGGCTGAGAAATGCTTTGAGGGCAAGATTTTGTGAGTTTGTGTGTGTGTGTGTGTGTGTGTGTGTGTGTGTGTGTGTGTGTGTGTGTGTGTGTGTGTGTGTGTGTGTGTGTGTGTGTGTGTGTGTGTGTGTGTGTGTGTGTGTGCAAAGAGCATCACTGCCTCCCCAGAACAGAGCCGATGCCGTGTTGACATTTAGACAAAAACACAAGCTCTGTCTTTTAAAAGAGCAACTCTGAGAGTGAAGCTCGCAGAGAGCTGACGGGGTCAGACATGACTGCTCCTGCTGCTGCTAAGAACAAAACAGAAGGAAAGAAAAATCATAAACTGTACCTGTCACATCATGTCATCTCATTTAGTCATCAACTAGTCCTTAAAGCTACTGGGGCTCAAATTTTAAATGGAAAAACACACATGTTTCACTGACTCCAATCAGAAACTGGGGCTACAACACAAACATATTTCTTTACCGTTAACTGCCGTGACAAACGTGAAAAAGAAAAACTATAGAGAGAAATATGTTTTTCACTGATGCAATGTCTGATGCAATATCTGCAACAACACTTTTTTTTTTACAAACATAGATTGAATTAAATTAAAAAGATTATTTTAATTTAGGCCTCCTCATAAGCCAAATCCCAAGACACCCCTTGACCCACCACTACTCAATCTCTATATCATTCCAGTGTATTATGTTCTATTTTCTTTGTAACAAGTGTAAAACAATCGCTATTAACTTAGCTAGCTAGCTAGCTAACTTTGCATTGTTATTATCAACGTATTGCATCCAACAACTCTGATGGCACATTGCTCTGCATTTAACTAAGAGTCAAGCACTGAAGTTGCTGCACTTGATATTGCTACTCTCATATCAGTGCAGACCAACAGGCTGCTAATGTTAGCCTGTAAACCACCACTAGTGACTCAGTAGCAAAGCAGTGTTTTTCTTATTTGATGACTTAGTTGTTTGCATGAAGCTGTGAATGAACTGTGAACATCCATGCTTTCCTATCTCCATCCAAATGGCATCGTGATAATACCATGAATATACCAGGATGCATCTGTTTACATAAACAGCACAATCACTGATGATGTATGAGGATTTAAAAGGATTGTCCCATTTCATAGGGAAAGATTTCAATCACTAGGTTACCCCTTGTATCCCTGGCACCCAACATCGAGGGGTAGGGGTACAATATTGGAAATGAAAATAAATGCAACACTTTTGTCTTTGCTTCCTTTTTTCAACAAGTTGAAGTAAAATACTTTTTAAAACTCTAATGAAATCTGTGTTGGTACTCTTAAAACTGCACTGTTCAGAGTGGTCTTTAATTGTAATCAGCAGAAGGTGCCCCTGTGCATTAATCATGCTGTTTAATCAGCATCTTGATTTGCCACACCTGTCAGGTAGATGGATTATCTTGGCAGAGGAGAAGAGCTCACCAGCATGGAATTAAACAATGTTATGCTCAAAATTTGAGAGAAATAAGCCCTTTGTGTGCACTGAAAAGTTGACACTTTGTGGTGGTGGTAATATAGTATGAACATACACTCACACAGACAGGAACGGTGTGTAAAGGTCAGTGTCGCATGTCCTTCACCGTCTAACTCAACCCCTGTGTGTGTGTGTGTGTGTGTGTGTGTGTGTGTGTGTGTGTGTGTGTGTGTGTGTGTGTTTTGACCCTGATAGCGAGCTGAGTCAGCCTCTAACATCGTAGACACATTGTCAGTCTGCACTCTACTGTGAACGGGATTCAGTGTCTTGCTCAAGGGCACTTCAACAGGTACATCTGTAATGCAGTGAGTCCTTCTGCTTGGTTGGGGTGAGATCTAGAGAGAGATAGACCCTACCCTACCTTGTATGGCTGCTTATTATTAGCCACATGCTAGTAATGCTAACAAATTAACATCAGCTATTTTTAAAGTTGTGTTTCCTGCTTAATGTTAATGCTTATGTTACTAGCTAGCAACTACAGAAAAATAAATAAATACAATTAAATCCATGATTCTTTTCCCAAATATTTGCATATATTTTTCAGATGCTGACTTGAGTTGAGTGTCATGCTGCATTTAAGCTTGGGAGTACTTGTAAGACCACAACCTCAGCATCCGTCATGTATATCTGTATGTGTATGTGTGTGTGTGTGTGTGTGTGTGTGTGTGTGTGTAGCTGCAGGGTGATGTTAGTGCAGCATTTGACATCAACTCCCCCAACACTACTAATAATACACCCCGTAACGTATTCAGGCACCTGCGCAATCTCACGCACAGTGCACATGCACAAAGACACACTGATGAGGCAGAGACCTCTACCCTCCCGTCCAATCAGATCTCTCCGTAGTGGCACGCTCACACTGTGCTGTGGAATCATCCACCTGCTCTCAGAGACGGGGGCTCCAGATGAATCACGCTGCTGCAGCTGTTTATCTCTTAATTTTTAACCCTTTTATTCAATTTTCCTCATTTTTTTTCAGTGACTCTTGAATAGTTTATTGTCTATTCCCTTTTATCACTCTTAACTCCTCTCATCCTTCCTCTTTCTTTTTGTCTGCATTTACAAAATGACTTCTTGTAGCTGTTCTTTTTATGTAGATGCTGCCTCCTTCGTCTTTGTGTGAATAAAAATGTTTTTAAGGTCATCTTTTGTATACTTGATATACATATTTGATATACATTGGGAAAACCTTGGCTACAGTGTTAGTATATGTTAAAACATGCATATTTTGCATATTTAGATGTACTAGAGGGAGACAGAGAAAATTAGGGAGATTGTTTGGGTTAAAAAATTGGGGTTTAAAACGAGATTTAGGAGGACATCAAAAGATGTTTAACAGTTTGCAGAGAATCATCTTCCTCACCCTACATCTGTCTGGGTGTATGTATGTGTGTTGATTCAGCGCCTGCTGAGTGTCGCTCTGCAGTAGCTGCAGAGACAACCCGATCACTACCACTTCATAGTGATCATTTGTCATCTCTGTGCAGTGATGACACGCCGCCTGTCTGTCACTGCAGCTCAGATGGGCATTGATTAGGTGTCAGTGTCAATGCTCGTCCTCCATCAGTTGTTCATTACACACAGAGCAGGACAGCAAGGCCTAACCAGAAACTGCTGTCCCACGGCCACGAGGGCAATCAAACGTGAAGACAGAAATGAAAGACGGAGTGGAGGGGAAAGGCTATTTAAGGGATAATTACACTTTATTACAACTTTGATCTATTTTCACATTCAACGAGATAATCAGATGCGAACAAGCCATCAGTTTGGATGAACTAAACTGAGCAAACAAAGGTTTTCTCCTCAGATTGTATAAAGGTGTGTTTATGTAACGCTTAGCTCATATTTTGCTTTGATCTAAATAACTAAAATGAAGAGGAAGCTGCTGTGAACAGATCGATAACCAGTAACCATTGATTCACACACAGAGCTAGGAAGACCCCTGACAGTGCAATCAATAGGGAGAAAATGGGAAGGGACACACAGGACAATACAGGAGGGCAGCATCCACTGATCTGAAATTACACACTGATGAGAAACAGGCATGTAGACTGACTGATGTATGTGTTTTCACTGGATCCATACAGATAGATGCATATATACAGATAGACGCAGACGGTCTTTCTTTGCCAGGGAGAAAATCAATAGAGAGATTGGTCCAGGTTAAGAATAAATACAGGGTTTTATCTACTATTAATAGTAACTGCAATGCATAAGCTTACTGCTTGTTAAGCCCAACCCAAGCCCTCATTAAATAAACAATAAGAGAAAAAATAAGACAAAAAAAATAAGACAAAAAAAAAAGACAAAAAAAAAAAGACAAAAAAAATTGTCATGACCAGAGTCATCTGAGGACTGAAGACTTTTAGAAGTAATTCACAGGCTTGAAGAGAAACCGATACAAAATTGGACAGCAATGTTTAATTATCCAAATATTAGGTGGTTCACAAGATTTAGCTGAGCCAGCAAAACATACAGGGAAGTCACCCTGAAGTCCCTGAAGCCTGTTTTCATGTGCAAGATAATAATTCATGAGTGACAGCACAGCTGTAAAATGTGGTGAGGAGTCAAAGGTGAGATGAAGTAAACACAGGGGGAGGGGATAGAATGAGGGATGGGAAGAGGAAAGGAGGGGAGAGGTAGGCTGGTTGGAATTTTCTTTTTTTAAAGAAATGTGGAAAAAGTTTAAGAGGAGAGAGTTTGGATTTAGGCTTTAGTCCCACACTCAGCATCTTCACTGACATACTAACCTTCATAATAGCGTGTCTAATTTAAGATATAATATGTAACTTTTCCACATTAAAATTCCTGAAAAATCTTGACCTTTGTTTTATCTTTACATTATCCCAAATTTGAACAATAATGTTAAAACTCAGAATAATCCCGAATTTTACTCAACGTAACGGCGTGTTTTGATTGGTCGCCTGTTGTGACAACTTCCGGGGAGAGAGTCGGAGAGTGAGGAAGGACGTTGATGAACATGAATACAATTTTGAATCATTAACATTTTTGTCGGCATTTCATAGATAGATTTTCTTCTACAATGACGGTTTAACAAGGATGATAACTCCCATGATGCGATGCTACGTAGGTCTTTTGCTTTGTTTTGATTGAGAGGCAGCTAGTGGCAAAAATGACATACTGTGTGCTTAACCTAAATCCACAAAGTCCAACCTTAACCCAAAGGCCAAGCCTTAAAAAACATTAGTGAGAAGATGTGCCTTTGCTTGCTGACAATGAGTGGATTTCACAAAAATGTCAAACTAATCCTTTAACCTGTAAACAGCCCTTTAAACACGTAAAACAAATCAAATGTATATAAATGTCCTTAACAGGTTAAAGACACAACATATACTGTACACACAAAGCCCTGCCACTGTACTACACACACTGCACTTAGTTCTGTGTCCCTCGGAACAAATTAGTCTTAAAGTTACCTTCAATCCTACAGGAAATCTAATGCCTCCATGTGCACACACACACGCACGCTCCGACACCAGGACATTTTATTGATTAAAACCCAAGAAAGCCTATTGGTCATTTACAGGCCAGGATCTGCTCCCATTGGATTCGCCTGGACTGTAATTTGACTCGCCAAAGAGCTCCGGGGGGGTGTTTACTAATTGTTTTACTCCTGTGTGCACAGGAGTAGGTGTGCTTGTGTGTGTGTGTGTGTGTGTGTGTGTACTGTATGCGTGTATGTGTGTTTGCTGGGGAGGAAAGATCAATTTGCCCTGCTCTCCCCAGGGAGTTGGAGAGATAGTACACCTGTTCTTTTCTCTCCTTCGCTCTCTCTGTTTTCTGTAAAACTCTCTCTGCCATTCTGCTTCATCCTCATATTCCTCCCTAATAACAACTCTAACCAAATTTAAATTTGGTTTCATGAGTACGCATGCTTTTTTTACACTTTAATATTTATATTACTTCTTGTTATTATTTCGGCGCAGCAGGTGAACACAAACGATGGGAAAATAACCAAACAGCTATGTATTTGTTTTGATTTTTAAAATAACATATCTATGTGAATGCAGATACACAATAATGTGTCACTTATTTGATCTGATTTCACTTCAAGCTCTCTGATGTGAGCTGCAGGCTTTTTAAACATTTAAAAAGGTCTTGTTGCGGCAGTTATTCAACATCCATTATGTTCCATAAAAAAACAGACAACCCCTGGCTACCGACACTATTAGCATAATAAAGTGGAGGAAAGTGCACCATCTATTTGTGATGATGGTAATTTGAGCTGTGGACAAGGAGAGGACTGACAGTCTGCTGAGGAGATGTGTCACTAAATATAGTGATTCATAATAAATCTGAGGCTGCAGCAGGAGTCTGACAGCTGCACAGGAGCTCCTGCTGGGATACAGTTTTCTTTCTTGCCATCTTCATCTTTGATCCCTCTTTCTGTTTCTGTTTTCTGCTCTCTCCCTTCTGATGTCACCTCTCTTATTTCCCCATGAGTGTTGACTCTTTCATTTTACAGCGAAACTGAGTTTGGAACAAACTGAGAGTCAATTTTTATTCAGCTGTCGAGCAGTAGTTAGCAGACTTAAAAACACGGTTAGCTGTGATTATGGTGGGCAGCAGTGCATGATACAAAAGAACGCAAAGCAAAGACTTTTGTTTTGACTCAAGATACCTCACAAGTCCTCAAAGGTTGACTGCAAATCAAGATGTGCAAAAGATATAGGAATGGAAATTGAAACATATGTGCAAAAGATATAAATGGAAATTGAAACATATATGTCTGTGCAAGGTCGTCAGTCACTATTTAATTTGTTTTTTAACAGGAATTTATTAATTTTTGTAATGGATCCTAAAATATAACCACAACAACAAAACTTGAAAACTCCTAATCAAGTCTTGAGTCTTCATTTCACTAACACAAGTCTGATCTAACCCAAATCAGAAGTCTACAGCTCTGTTGTAAACAAGATAAACGGAGGCAACCTTGATTGAAGCTGAACAAGGTTGTTTAATGTAGATACGGGCTGATGTATAGTTGCCAAAATAAAATGTTGGCAGTTAAACATGCAATATGTAAAAATTGGCATCTTGTCGAATTCATACTAAAACAAATAACTGCCAGTTGCTGCCTACTGTAGCTGCTGTTAGCGGGTTATCTGGTTAGCTCAGTTAGCTGTGCAGCTAGCCGTCTGGCCTGAGAGCTTGGTACTGTGTTGGTGTTTACATGGTTTATATGATGGCACATGGGTAGCACAGGAGCTTTGGATCAGGGCTAGCATAAAAGAGAAACTGTTATTCCCATCCTGTTGACGGTTTTGGTAAAAATGCTACGTTTTCGACTCAAATTCTTACATTTTGCACCTTTAACATTTCTGTAAACCAGCTACAGTGCCAGGCCAGTTACTGGGTTCCAACATTTGTAAGTACCGAACCACTGGATGTTTTTAATGAGACCTCAGAAAAAAATGTCCAGCTTTGTTTGTGGCAACCAAAACAGGCCTTTGAAGGCAAAACATAGCCTTTATTTAAAACCTAACTGAGGGGATTTTGTGCCTTAACCCAACCATAGCATAAGCCCAGTGATGTCCCCACATAAAAGAGTTTCAACATATTGGTAGTTTGCAGAAGTAAACAACATTTATTCTGGCTATCAAGTGGCTAATACATGAAGGTGTAACACCTGACTGTCCCACAGTCATGTAGTCATGTATTATTAATGATAAATGACACTTTATGCGAATCAAAAAAAGCATCTTATTAAAATTGATCCAGTAAAAACATGACAGGAGACATTCATTCAAGCAGCGGTCCAGAAACAGCTGAGATCAGCACCACGGACAGAGGCAACATCAGAGAGCAGTGACCACAAGCTGCCAGCAGGGGGACGGACAGCCACACTGTTAATATGAGGGCTATGTTTTCTCATTTACTGGAGCCCAGATAGTGGAACATACTTCAAAGCATCATTCGGTGCTAGTTGGTTTGTCAGAGAGGGAAAGAGGGAGTGTGTTAGAATTTTCAAAATCACAAAGAAATGATAGAGAGGGAGGGATAGGAAGGGAACTGAGGGAGAGAGAGAGAGAGAGAGAGAGAGAGAGAGAGAAGAGCAGCAGAATACAAACCACTGAGCCGCTGGTTGCAGCTGGATCTTTCTAGTTCTACACACACACGCACGCACACAGGCACTAGGGAAGTCGAGGGCTCAGAAAGCACCAATCAGAGGAAACCATTCAGGGGTTGCATGTCTGTGGTGGTGCATTTTAACCCATAGGATGTTCCATATTCCATCCATAGGCTTTGATAATTGGCTCACTGAAGAGAATCCTGCCAAGACGAGAAAGTCTTTTTCATCTTTATTAGAAAATACGCTTAAATCAGGCCATCGTTCAAATTAAAGTCCTGCTTTCAATTTCATTTCTAAAGGAACTGTTCTTCAGGGGTTGATGCTAAAGAGTGTGTGTGTGTGTGTGTGTGTGTGTGTGTGTGTGTGTGTGTGCGCGCGTGTGTGTGTGTGTATGTGTGTGTGTCCAATCAGGACTCATCTACATGTACGCTTTGACTCGCACAAACACACTCAAAAAAATATTTTAAAATTAATGATATCACTGGTACAGGCAATAAAACTATTATCAAGTCTAAATCTCATCATTTTAATGAAAAAAAAAAATCAGATTTCAGTGTACTAATTGATTAAATTATCTCATCTTAATATTGGTAGCACTGGACTTATACAATACAAAGACATTTGTATAGTAACTTCTGACCAACTCACACCTGCACTGTTCATTATACATTATACTATTCATACACATTTACATACTGTCACACCGCGGTGAGGGATGTCCTGTCTTGGGGGGTTTTGTCTGGCAAACTTCCTGTTTATTTTGAAAAGTAACTTCCCTCTCGTTTCAGGTCACTTGCCCTTCCTCCTGTGTCACCAGTCTGATGTCT
>OMLP01013003.1:3241-14814 GCA_900302685.1 Spondyliosoma cantharus | reverse complement strand
GGAAAATCTGCGATATGCGATAACACTGTTCAATATTGCGATGACGATATAACTTGCAATAAATAAACAAATATTGAAGTTTGCATATTATTAACTATACAGTTAATGATGGCTAACGTTAGTTTGGAATTGTTCGTGTAGGTCTTTATGGTTGTATTGCAGGTGGTACCTGTGTTTGTCACACGTCGTCTCTCCTGAATCCAAAATGAGTCCATATAGCAGAAGTGCTGTTTCTTTTCACCATAAGGTCTTCGTCGACCACATCGCTTTTCTCTCCTCCCTCAGCCATCATAACCTGGCAATCACCACCAAACTGATGCCGATTAATTTTGTCAGGGTAGCTTACGGCTAGCTGGGGCTTCATCTGATTGGCCCTTGTATCCAGGGCTCCGTCTGATAGGCTAAATGTTGGCATGCTCAAGGCGCATGCATGCCGCATGTAAACAAAATAATTTTTCTTATTCATCGCGTGTCAGGCAGTCTTTTGCGATGTGTTTATGCACATGTTCATATCGCGGTGACAATGAAAATTCGATTTGTCGGGCAGCTCTAATGCAAATCATACTGTACCACACTTACACATATATGTAAACTGGAAATTACAAGTTACAACACAAGTGGAAAAAAAACAACATAATTACTGAAAAACAAGATGAGGTCATGCAGTTTTTATAACATTTTCCAAGTAGTCCTTTGTCGAATGTCCTCACTGGCAGTTTTTAAATTTAGCTTTATTGTACGTGTACACTATCTGTGTTTGTGGTAGGAAGTGGCTTCAGGAACTAGTCAAATAACTGCTGGAAGCAAACATGGAAAAAAATATTCAAACAAAACTCCTTTGAGTGACCTAGTTCACGTTTTAAATAGTTGAAACAGCATTCGATAAAGTGTACTGATGAATGCCTTGCTCAGTTTGCACATTTTTCACTCTCTCCATCAAAAATTGTACTATTGCACTTGAAGTGTTGCTGGAGTGAGGTAATGCTTCTCACATGTCAGGGTGCAATCAGTGTGAAGGTAGGTGCTTTAATCGTAGCTACTACAGTACATCTGTTCAATAAAAAAAACAGTGTGGGTGTTTGTTTCTGGCCCACATTAACTCACAGAAATCCCACGGTGTGTGTTGTGTATGTGTGAGTTTGCATGCATGCGATCCCCTAGTGAGATAAAGGCCCATAAACCCCACCCTTCCCGCTCCACACTCCAGCTTCCATGATTGCAGCCTTGCTGGAGAGCCAGTGTGTATTTCTGTCGGGCCTGTTTTTGTGATTCTTCAGTTGGCGTGTCCGCTTGCATTACAGAGTGCGTGTTTCTGTGTGAATTTGCTTGTTTGCTTTCCCATACGTCACATTTAATGGCTCCTTTGAATGCAGCAAACAGAGAGCCGGAAGGCTTGGACAAAGAGCTAGCCTGTAAAACTAAAAAAAAGAAAAGAGGGGAAAACACACAGATGCTGCTCTGTGTTAAACCTTGCAGCCATATTGAGTTTGAGTGGCATATGCTGTTGTCTCCCTTGAGGATGGAAGCAGCACACTTTCTTTGCCCGGTGACAATGGCGGCTCCGCCCCGAGCAGGTCAGTACAGTTTTTACAGTGTCAGTTACTCAGCCAAAGCAGAGTGCAGGCATGAGTACCCAGGGGGTTGTTATGTCAACTGCCTTTCGGGTGACTGGCTACAGTCAGCAGGACTTCTGGTAAAAGGGATTTGAGGGAGTTTGTGTCTGTGTGAGAAATAGAGGGGAGAGAGGGAGGGGTGGATTAGGTCCAGGCCCTGATTTTGCCCCATCCTCCTCCTCCTCCTTTGCAGCAGATCTTATCCTCCCTCCACCCTCGTACCACCAGACTGGGGCCCCTTGGCACCCTGGAGACACATGCCCCACAAAGCCATCACATCCACCCCCACAAAAGCCCATTCTCTCCTCTCAGTCCTTTCCATCTTCTTTCCTCTTTCCCCCTGCTCTCTTGACCTCAGCAGTTCTCTTCATTCTCCTCTTTTGATCTTTCTTCCCTTTTTTGCATCCCCCGTGTCCACATAGCATATTCCTCTTCCTCCTTCCTCTGCTTTTCACTTCACTCACGTCACTTCATCCCCTTCTCTCTCCCTTTTCCTATTTTCCTCTCAGCTCAAAGCCGGGGAAGAGTTGAGTCATGTGAACAAAGGGCTTTTGCCATGCTAGACCAAAATACCCCTCTTGCCAGAGTGATCTTTTGAAGCTCTTTATTAGCGGAGGCCCATTTTCAACGGGATGAAGTGTTGCAAGCCTCTACTATTGCAATTAAAACTTAATTCTGCCAGCAGTTGCAGCCAGGGTATTTAACCCGCTTTGAGTGTTGAAAGATTGCTTTTTAATGAGAAACACATTGGCCACTCAGTATGTGGTTGATTGTTGTGTGAGGGTGGCTTGACTAAAGTGCGACACACCCAGGACCCGCCCCCCGCTCCAGCTGTTTTTTGATGCATTGCTTAGTCTGACGGATCGGTTAGACACCAATGCTTAATGTACAGTATGTGGGAGATGGAGTTATTGGATTAGGAGCTGGTGACCCGTGCTCAGACCTATCTGTTTTCAATGGTTGGTCACATGACCTGGGTGCAGTCACACGCTCACAAAAAAGCCACATTATGTATACAATCTGTACAAATCAGAGGGCTCAGGCATTTTTACGCCTCCTGGCAATATTTTGGTCATTACACAAGACACTTTTTCTGAATGCATGTTGAACAGAAGGTAAGATTTTAGTTTCCTTTTACCCTAAATTAGATTTTTATTGTGGCTTTCTAACTTAGGGTACTTAAGGATACACATTATGTGACCAAACCTCAAAGCAAGGAAGCCACTCTGATATCCTGTGCAGTGAAATTATCGCTTGCCTCTGGATTGAAGATACTTCCCTCTTTTGTTTTTCTCCTTAATGGTTTCTGACCTTGGTTGAAAATTCCCCAGAGCACACCAGCCGAAGAGCTTTTCCTAAGAAAGTCTTTGCTTTCCATGCACTGGCACCTGGTTTTTTCTCAGTGGAGCAAAGTTTCCACTCTCCTCCCTCTTCCCTCAGGAAGAATGTGTGTCAGGAGCTGGCCGTGTCTTTAACTGCCTCATCACTTTTTTTGTACAGCAGAGGAACGTTGATGTCTTAAAGTCTCTCTGATGCTTGTGGTAACTTTATGTGGATTCCTGAAGGTTTACAGTGGCAAACTGTTGTCATAATACAAAGTGTTAGTGCTAAACAGATGCTTTATCTGTGTAGTGCAAGCACAACTTTACAGAGATTTTACTGGTAACTGTCAAAATACAGGTAGTTTCAGGTGAAAACCTTGGAGGTCTTGCATCAGAGTTTCAAGGTAAGATAAGAAAAGACAGAGATGAAATAATGGGGCAATTCCAGTGAATCCTGAAGTGAAAAGATATTGAACAATTAGACACATTTAGGTCTGCCTTTGGTTGATATCTTGGACCTAGACCAATGAAATGACCAGGGCATCACGTTACCAACTCAAGCTTACTTTTGGGTGTTACTTTATACAATCAAGATCTTCTTCTTTTCCCATTCAAATCTACTATTTATGAGCAGGGCGTTGCCTGCATTCCTGCACTGTCCTCTTGTGTGGACATGTGAATTGGGAAAAAATACACATACTGGTGGGCTACAGGTCAGCTTTTGCCTCTGAGGCACCTTTCTGTCTGGCCCCAATCTTGGAGTGAATCAGTGAGTTAATGTGTATGTGCTCCCTATGGATCAGCGTGACAGGTATTCTTTTCCCATAAACAACCTGTTTCTCATTAATCTTCAGTGCAGATAATGATGGGCTATGAGTAACGTTGACGTGATGAAATTGGTCTTAGTTTCTTCAGGTGCTTTGGTTGACTCACTTGTAGCAAAATGTGATCTAAAGCAAAATACTAGACGGTAACACACTGAGAATATCTATTGATACTGTTAACCTACAGCATTGCAATTGAATGAGGTTGGAACCATTGAGCTACAGGATTCACAGGTAGAGATAAAAGCCAAATTCTACTCACACATTTTGAATAGTCTTTTAACAGTCTTGGCTGTTGCAACTTCTGCATTTGCGGTATATTGCATCTGTTCGTAGATCTAAAACAGCTATTATGTTATCCAAACTAACTTGTCATTATCACTGGAGGTCTCTTCGCTGAGGAGTAAATATTTAAAACCACCACTGAGTACTTGCAAGAAGAAATGATGATGCTAAACCTAATACTGTTTTTAGTGTAAAGGGGATGTCTGGCTGTTGAACCCATTCAATGTTTTCTCACTGTCCCTACCCCTTGTGTGTCTCAAGAGGATTTGGGACATTTGCCAGGCTTATGAGTAACGTTTCCTGATTAATCGAGAATTTATGGAGAAGGATATGGGGCACGGTCAGGAAGTGACACACTTGGCCTTTGTTGAGACAGATCTTCCTCTTGTAGTCAGTAACAACTCCCAACGGGCAACGAAAGGTCAAAGAACACTCCAGTGATTGGAAACGGAGGATTCAGTTTGTTTACATGCCCTAGAGGAGTAGAAATAATATTGTGCGTATGAATTAGCAGGTAGTACTGGTATAACTGCATACTTAGCAAGATAGATGTACCGGCGTCAGTAAAAGGACAACCTAGCGTTCACTTTCGATTGTGATATATTTGACACTGAGTGCCTTTTCGGATAGCCAGACCGACTCAACTCACTTGTCCATGTCAATCTAATGTAAATTGAATTGGATATGCTTTTTTCTTCCTCCAAAACCACTTTCATCATCATGCTCTTACTCAGTACGAGCACATTCAATCTTATTCAGAACTCTAGAAATGCAGAAATGTGCAGAACCAAAACAGATTATGTTTTGGTTCTGCACATTTCTGCACACTACACTTGTATTTGTATCTCTGGAGAAATAACCATAAAAAGGTAAAGACACCTCGGGCTGATTTGGCAGTTTAAAATGCCTACCAAAACAAACACCCTCGGGCGACTACACATTCGCTGATAGGGGTGATGATTTTTAAAGCATGACTCACAGCTGTGTGTTCAGTACCCCTTGTTGCTTAAAATAACACAGGCAGCTTCCAAACAAAGCAGCCTCGATGTTCTGGGTCTCCACGGACAAGCTTTAGCGTACTGTTTAGCACTCCTTTTATAGGTAGTGACCTAGGTGAATTATGTAAGCATGTGCATAGTCCTGAAATCAACATCCAAACTCAGGATCTTTTTGCCTTCATAAGGCAATTCACAGGCTTCGGAGCGACATTCAGTTTGGACCCAAAAAAACACCAATGATGTTTTTGGTGTGTTGCCGAAGATAGGTCAGGGAGCCTCACAATTTATTGCTGCCTCACTTGTAGATACAGTATGTTTTGGTATTTGTTTTATAATATATCATCGTCTTCACAACTGAAGCATACTTTATTTTGAAATGCTGAACTCATTAACCCTAAAGCAGAAATGAAATACAGCTCCTTTACCTTCTTTTCCTTACTGAGCTGTGGGTCTCTTGCAGGCTCAAGGTCAGGTAGTAGTGGATTTACCGGTACCACTCGATCACACCTGCTTATTTAATAGGCCATTTGGTTATCATTCTATTCACTAAATTCCATTTTGAAAAGCTTTGGCATCATCCGATCCTGGTTAAATTACTAGAATATGTTCTAGTTTCTGTAGTTATAGAAGTTTATTGGTTATAGATACTTCTTGCTGGTCGATGGGGATTTTTTTTCTACATTGCTCTCCCACAATGAAGGTGTCTTGGACATCTCCAAGTTTATAATATGGAGCAGCCTATATATAATCGTCATGCAGGGTTAATGTTTATGGTAAGACTAAATTTAAACCTGCACAAGGGAGGCACTGTTTCGCAAAGCGCTATTTTTTCAGGTGGAGGAGGTCAAGGTGGTCAAGGTGACGACTGAAACACAGATGTATTTCCTGTGTAATATTTCAAAGCTGTATTTTTTTTTAAGGGGGATCAAGAGTCCTGATTCAGGGTTGGTTTTTACAGCCCCGCAGGTGGTCAGGGGTCAGAGGGGGTGCACTTGAGTTTTGTTCAACCATGTCATCATTACAGAGAAAAGACTCTTTGAGTCAGCTCATTTGTTCCACCTTATGAGCATACTCACCTCTCTTTTCCCTCTCGTCTTGACCCATTGTTCACTTTCCCTCTTTCGTTCTATTGCTCTCATTACTACGTTGTCCAGACATGCATTTATATTGTTCCCAGACCCGTGTTCCTGGCCATAAATGTGAGAAGCAATGTGATGAATTAACTCGTGCCCTGTGTTTTGAAAGATACTAGGGGGCTCTTTTAAACCCCTGCCCTTCTGTAATGTAAACATACCTCCTTTTACTCACCTCTTTCTCTTCTCCTTGGCTGTTCCCAGGCAGAAGCCCCAAAGCATTGTAAGCATACTTTGGGAAATGTCTGTGGAAAAGCCCTTGCGCTTGGAGTGGAGGAGTCAGAATCTGCACTCACATAATTTTTATTGCTCTTGTCAGCTGGCGATGCATTTAGGCGAGCGCAGTTAGCAAACCTCTGCATCCGAGCCATGTGTGGTTTGCTGCTCTGTGAATACATAATGGAACAAAATGAGCTCAACCCAACCTCCTAATTTTTTACCTCCTAAATTTAACGCACTCGGTATTGAAAAGTCAGAGGTTATTAACTTGTGCACTTTTTTATTGTGCTAGATGTGGAAAGGAGATTTTAGACAGATAATCCTTTCCAGGGACACGAGGCTGAAGCCTGTCCCAGCACGATTTGCTTGAGAGGCTGTGAGCTCCTTGGATAGGTCGCAAGTCTGTTGCAATGCTAACATATGTAAATGGCCAAACACATTCACACTTAAGGGAAATTTAGAGGATTAACCCTGACTCAAAGCCACAGCTAAGTAAGGAATAAAATGGGATGAAGAAGTTATGTGATGTGTGACTCTCACTTTCTCCTCCCTCGTTCCAACTGACGCCAAGTGAGTCGATGGAATAGAGGTTATATGAGAGTCTCACTGCGGTGGTCGGCTGTCTTTGTGCAGAGCTGGCTGACATCATTCTCACAGGGGGGTGTGTGTGTGTGTGTGTGTGTATGAAAAGTGCTATGTAAATAAAGTCAGATTGATTGATATGAGGCTGACTTCCTGTGTCCAGTGGGTGGCGCACTGATAGTGTTCGGGCCATAAAATAACAAAGAAAAAGAAGAAGAAGGAGGAGGTGGCCCTTTTTTTATACGTCACAAATAATATGCTGCGTCACGGAGGTACACCGGAAGTAACATCCTTGTGTTGCAGCCATGAAGACGACAGGGGGAAACCGCTCTGGACAGCCTGAAATAACGATGGAGGATGTACAGAACCTTGTTAAGAAGAAAGATGAAATAGAAGAGCAGATTAAAGCTTATTACGACGTTTTGGAAGACGTAAGTTTGGCAGATAATCAGTTAGTTAGACATGCATCCAGCTTCAAGCTAACCCAAGTGTGTGGGGGGGACATTAGCTAAACATGCCCGTCTGTCTTTACTTTGTTTTCAGCAAGGCGTCGGAGTTGAAGAGCCTTTGATTGACGAAGAGGGCTTCCCGCGATCAGATGTCAATTTATACCAGATCAGGACGGCGAGACACAACATCTCATGTGAGCAGCAGCGTGTTTGTTGTTGTTGTTGTTGTTGTTGTTGTCTGTGAGCCACTGACTAGCCACTATTAACACACCTGTACACCTGTTAATTCAATGTGGAAGGCAGTCATGGTAATTCAGACAGTGTAGCTAAATGTATGTATCAGCACTGGCTAAATTCTAGCTAATAATAGACTTAACAAGCGCAGCACTTATAAACTCTGTTGCAGCTAGTTTGCCTTCTGCAATCTACCGATAAATACAGAGAAGAAGAAGACGAAGAAGAAACAGTAGAAGAAGAAGAAGAAGAAGTAGTGGTGCAGCCTGTTGCGCTCATGATATAATAAAATCTGCATGTGGGCAGAACCACACAGTGTAGACTAGAGAGCCAAACATGTCAGTGTTGGTGTGGATGTTTTTTGTTTGTTTGTTTGTTTATTTATTTTATTTACAGTTTCATAGGAAGACATCATGATTGTAATATGTATTTGTAATCGCAACAAATCCTGTCAGCTCTGGAATATGAAGTCATCCATCTTTGCTCTCAGGTGTCTGTAAATCACAGGTTTTTAAATGTTATCTTATCGGTATCAGCCATGAGAAGCAGGTAATTATCAGTTATCAGTATTGGCTGAAAGAAATCCATCTTCCCCCCCTTATAAGCACGTCAGTCTATTGCTGATGGTTTTCATTTTCAAGTAAGCTGCTGATTATTTTCTCGATTGCTTTGTTTGTTCATTTAATCTGTAAAATGTAGTTTCCATCACCACAACCCTGAACCCAAGACGACTCGTGACATTTGGTTAATTTGCTTAAAACCAGTAATTGATTATCAGAATAGTTGCTGATTGATGTTGCGTTGATCAACAAATCTACAGCTCTACATTTCAAGTTTTTTTTCATAATTTTAATCTATTGTAATGCTTTGATCCTTTCTGTCAGGCCTGCAGAACGATCACAAGGCCATCATGGTGGAGATAGAAGAAGCCCTGCACAAGCTGCACGCTCGAGAGAAAGCGAAGCGGGAACACGATGAGACGGAAGCCCAGGAGGAGGCGATGGAGCAGCAGGTCACTCTCCCTCCTCCATTTGCCCGAGTGGACGCTGTGACACAAGGCTCACCTGCCTGTGGAGCTGTAAGTAATGTGAACTATACTTTTGTGCCTGGCTGTAGATTTCGATAAATGATCGCTATTCTTTAAGGCAAGATGTAAAAAGTAGCTGTGTGTGTTCCTGTGATGGTCGTCATTGGATGTTTCTTTCCAAAGGGGCTCAGAGTCGGCGATGAAGTGATTGAGTTTGGTTCTGTGAACACGGGGAACTTTCAGAACCTCCAGAATATTGCCTCTGTGGTACAACACAGTGAAGGGGTAAGATACTGATTTATTGTGTGGCTGCTTTGTTGGTTCAGCAGTAAAAAATAATTTTAGTGTTTTCATTCGACACCATAATTATGCTGCGGTCATTGTTTGATTGCAGTTTGATCTATCAATAGGTCTAAATCAACACTGGACAGATATTCATACTTAAAGTCAAATGATCAGAACTTTTGGTGGCATTAGAAAAAAAGTCTACTTGTACTCACAGCTTTTTCTTAATTTCAAAACGAAGGGTACACTTTGCTGAATGCAGGTAATATCTGGAGTGTTAACAGCAATGTCGTGTCCTTTTACAGAAACCATTACGCGTCACAGTCATCCGGGATGGACAGAAAGCTCAGATGAGCCTGACCCCACAGCGGTGGTCGGGCAGAGGTCTGCTGGGGTGAGTGCTGCAGACAGATCCGTGGATTTTGATTGTACCAGATTTATCATTTTGAGTGTCCAGCAGAGCAACTGATCCTCAGAAGCAAAGAAAGCTGTGAAGCTCACGGGAACAAAGCTGCGGGGAAGATTTTAGTGAGCAGAGCAATTATGTTGCTCTTAGTGCATGTTTTTAAATTGACAAAATACTCTTTTAATACGCCCTGAGATGTATGATTCATGATTTAAATAGTTTGTTGGTACTAGCAGGTATAAAGTTGTTCATATGAGTCACCACCCTGTCTTTGTTCTCTTTTTCAGATGCAACATTGTTCCACTTCATCGATGATCACCATGACTTTGTGACTAACCCACTTATGATACCCCGGGATGGATTCAAATGGACTTTGTACACACTGCAGACACTTCCTTTTCCACTTCTCTGTTAGAGAAGTCATGTTGAGTTTGCTGAACGATAGCTAAATAAACATTACTACCTTACAATGCTCTGATTAGAATCCTACATGTTCAAACAATTGACTGATCTATATCTAGTGTGCAAGTAGTAATGTTGGTGTGAGACTTCCACTAAAAAAAATAAAAAATATAGGATTAGCCAAGGGTATCATTACAAAAGTCTATGTAAACCTGGAGTAACTTTGAGACGTCTTCTACTAATCTGAAATAATGAACAGACGCTGAAAAGCAAAAACTCGAGACTTTGAAAAATAATTGATTTCTTTTACTGCCATCATCAATAAAATACTTATTTAAACTCTTTGGAAAAAGATGACCCATCAAATGTTCTGCAACAGCAAATGGAATCTTGTTAAGGTGATGAATCACTACAGAAATGTTTATTCCAAATGTAATTAAAGATTTTATTTTGAGTGAACCTTCTTGAAGTTGAACGTACCTTCTTCACCTGTTTGAAAGATGCACACTGTTCTCATTAAGACTAAGTCCACATAATAATGAAAAAAGGCTGTGACAAACATTTTTATTTAAAAAAACAAACATGTTTTTTTTCAAAAGCAGCTGCTACATTTGCGCGTAGGCTGAGTGGATTGAACTTTCGCAACACAAAATACTGCTAAAAGTTGTTGTGTGCCAATTGTTTCTATTAATGTGAACAGACCAATCACAGTGAAATTAAGACTTGCGAACAAATGTTTGAATGCCTGTTTTATATGTTAAATATTTGCATCTATACTTAATATCCATTATTCGTCAGGAAACGGTTTGTTTCTACAAAGAAGATATTTTTGGGAGGATTAGAGTTGAGGTGAACTTTAAACTTTCGAGATGAGACTCTTTGGAATTATCAAAGCGGTATTTTGAGAAATGCTGAGTCAATATGTTCACCTGGCTTTACTGCCTCCAAGACGTTACCAGGATCTCGCTGATGTTTGTTACAAATCTATACCAAACAGAATGGTAGAATTGAATATCAAAAAGAAAACTAACAAAATACACCACATTAGTACAAACATCACGTAGCCTGCTTGAGTTTCTTCTTTTTGGGCTTGACCATCTGTGGTAGTTGGATTTTGAAGGCAGTCCTATAAAAAAAACAAAAACATTTTAGATTATTGACAGTGTTGAATGAAGGTGAAATCACATTAGAGAATGTATCATTTATTACAGTATTGCTGCAGCTTCGAGATATTGAAAAAAACACTCACTCGCAAGTTGTGCAGATGGGGCTGAAGTTGCAGAATACTTAAAAAGAAGACGAGAGGAAGCAATTAACATGGAAACGCTGTAACTGCAGCTTATGCCAGAAATATGAAACCTGCTGCCGTGCATTTCAACTGGGAATCAAACTTACTTGACAGGCAAACTGAGCACACATAGCCGATCTCGATGAGATTACGGTGGCAGAAGCATGCAGCTCTGTAGTCCACGTGTGCAGGCGGCGGCAGCACCAGCTGTGAACGCTGCTCAGAGTCCGGCAGGAACACCCACTGCTCAGAAAACATCATCCATCAACACAAAGCAGGTCCTTCTACAGAAAGATGAGACTTTTACAGAAGTGGAAATCTGTACTGCACACTCACCAGCAGGTATTGTGCCAGGGCAATTTTCTGTGGTATCTTGACGTACAATCCTCCAGTTATATCACAAGCCTACAAAATATATGAAGGTAAAAAAAAAACGGGGTATATAAAGACAGTATTTATGTTACGACAGCACAATATAGCCAACGTATTACAAGACCAAACTCTGG
>OMLP01013002.1:0-11070 GCA_900302685.1 Spondyliosoma cantharus | reverse complement strand
GTGTGACGGAGGTGTGGACGGTTGCTGCAGGTCAGTGACGTTGGCAGGCGCCAGGCAGGCCGGCCCACATGGCTCGGGGACTGTGGGACTACAGACAGATGGCACCTGGTGGGTGACAAACAATTAACAAACCAACAAGAATAGCTGGATCGGCAGTATACCCACAAGCACAGGAGATAGCAAGAGGAGCGGGTGCATCTGTGCTCTGAACACTTTCACTCTTTACTTTTCCTCTTCCCGAGTCTTGTTTTGTATAACAGTCACAATTTACCCATGTGTCTTTTTCACAAAAACACTCTTGTTGTCGTGTCGCTATAGAACAGTCTAAATAAAGCGGTGTCGAGCATATGCAGCAAGCATATGTTTCTGTTTATTTCGGTGCAGTTTTGAGAGACGCAGTGGGTAATTTAAATGAACAATACAATGAAACAACACATTTGATATCTACTTTAAATGTTACACAAAAAAGTTATAAACAGTCGTATAAAGTTTCTTACGGGAAAAAAAAAATGGCTTCACCTGGCACTGTTGTGTGCGTGCGTGCGTGCGTGAGCCATTTTTTTGCGTAAAATTCATGCCGGAAAATTGATTCAGCGTGTTTATTCGAAAAGTGAGCATGGTGGCCGATGGTATTTCATCGCCTAACTGCATCCAAATGTCATCGTGATAGGGTGTTTCTGCACTCCACTCCCACTTACTGTACAGTGAAGATGTCCTCTGTTGGGTCATAAACAAGAGAAATCTGCAACTTTTGGAAGTAGTGTCTCTTTCAAGAGCGGGGAGTGAAAGATTATTATACATACCTAAGTGCGTGTAAGTAAACGGCTGTCATCTGGTAGAATTATTGCTTTGGACTGGCATTGGTCCTAGTGTGTGTGTGTGTGTGTGTGCGCGGACACATCTGGAGTCTAGACTCTGTGGCTCTGTGGGCAGGGTCCTATCTACGAGCAGCATCGGGTCCGGAGACCGGCCATGTTGACATAGGTGGCACACACATACCGGCATCTGTTTCAACAGTCAGTACTCTTACTAAATACCCGCCTTCCAAACACACACACACACACACACACACACTGCTGGACACTTTTATCCTCCACTGAGGGATGGTTGGGGGGTTAGGAGGGGATGGAGGAAGAAGACAAAGTGGAGTAAGGGAGCAGGACAGGGGAGCTACGGAGGTCCCTGGTAACCAAAAGCAAATGCAACTTCTCCGAATCAGCACCGTAAATCCTCCCAATCCCCCCTGTTTTTTTTTTTCGTTGCTGCGTCAGGATATTAAGACACGGAGGGGAGGACAGTGTTTATGTGCGCGTTTTTGTCTTTTTTCCTCCCGTGTTGGACGTGGGTGTGTTTTCGTTCGCATGAGTGTGTGTTTGCGCATGAGGGTAACAGACAACATGTAATGAATTTTTCTCTTGAGGAGTTATGGTTAATCATGAAAATGGCCCCACAGTAGTCTTGGGGGCGGGTTGAGTGTGTGTGTGTGTGTGTGTGTGTGTGACAGAGAGAGAGAAAGAAAGAGAGAGACTGCCAGTGGGCTGCATTTCAGGGTGTATGCTGAAGGAGCCTTTAGCACTTCCAGATCAGGGAGTTTTATTAGCCCATATCAGAGCGCTGCCACTTGTGATTTACGTCTCTGCGATGTCAAAACATACACACACACACACGCGCGCACACACAAACGCGCACACACCTATCCGTGTACGCTTCTTTAATGCGCACACTTACACAAATAAAATAAGCGAGTTGGACAGAAACACTGCGGAGGGTCAAAGTGCGAACGCCAGGGAGGACGAATGCACGGAGACAAAAGCGGGAGTGATGGAGAACCAGTCAGAATGATCACCGCAGTCCTCCGCAGCCAGTTTACATAATGGCTTGATGTATTAATGGGATAAACACGACGATAAATCTTGGTCAGAGAAGGACATGCAAAGAATGCGGGAGCAATAGGCTTTTCACAGCAGGAAAATAAACACTGATAAGACTGTGGGAATATTGGTGAAGTGGTACGACACTGGTACACACACACACACACACACACACAGATTAAACACAGAGAGGTAACAGCAGCACCTACAGTGCAGCCGCATTGATTTAATTTGATACAAACTGCTCAGGAGAGCACGGTGAGTAGTGCATATTGAGAGTGTGAGTCTATTTCAGTAGATGGGAGCAATATCGGTGTCCATTTTCCTGCTAACCTTTTCTATTCTTAAGCCATCCAACAAATGGAATACCTAATGGCAAATGGAGTCGGTACAGCTTTCAAATCAATGAAAATGAATGAGCTTTCAGGAAGAGAGAGAAAAAAAATCAATTTCCGTATACAGAGCAGGGCTGAACGTGCTCTGCTCCAGTGTTTATGCTAAGTCAAAAGACGAAAACAAGGGGCCTCTCTCCAATGCACGTACCAAATAGAGATCTGCTAATAGAATCTGGGATATAAATTTTCCTGTCACCTTCTCTACCTCCAAGGAGCCTCTTGGTCGATAAGGGAGAGAGATTGGGCTGAAAATTGATTTTCCAGAATAATTGCTATTCTCTTCGTCACGGAGACTCAAGTGTCTGTGAGGCTTTTTCCTATTACAGCTGCTGGCTCTCCAATTTACCTGCCCCGAGAAAATACACGAAAGGGCGCAGCCTTTGGCCTCCGCAATCATCAAGGTTGCGAGGCTTCCAGCGGATGAGATTTATGGCGTGTTCGGCGTGATTGGCCGACGGTATTCTTCAGATTGAAAAGGTTTGACCTTTGCGACGCAAAAACCTGAAACATAAATGACACGTTAACTTTTTATTGTCCCATAGAAACCGCACTGAGCATATTGACGCTGCAGGTTGAGGTTCTGCAGTGCCATGCAGGTTAAAGCGGACCATCTCTGCAGACAAGAACTCGTTGTGGTAACGTGACGGGTACAGACGCAAACCCACTCCTGTCGCCGTCGACAGCAGCCCGTCATTATGTGCCATCACCGCTTTGATCGGTTGTGCTACTCCATGGTGCAACAAACAGACTATTTGTAAGGCCGGTGATGAGAAGATGGATCTGTACTGAGCCAGGTCCAATTCCCCGTGGCTTAGTCGGTTCCTGGTCCGGCCCTCCTGTGGCTAATCCCGCTCCCTTTGTGCCATCCTGACAATACCAACTGCCATTTATCTGAAATAATAGTGACACTGGAGTCGGTGACGTGCATAGCCTGAACCAGACACGGTGGGCAAAAATATATTTGGAAGCGTTTGATAGTCAGGTTGAAGACTGCCATTATCTGCCAGAAGAGTAGAAAACATTGCCTTTTAAAACACCTCAAGTTTCAACAGTAAAAGCAGTGTGTATGTATTATACGCCAGGTGAACATTATTCGTTATGAGAGGTATGTGTTGTGTTGCATTGTGCCAAACAGAGGGGAGTGATTCCTCTAGCCCTCTGTCCTCCTTGCGTATCATACTCGGCTGCCATCTGAAGCCTCCTCGCTGTGCTCCACTGTACAAAACCCTATTGTGGTTTCCCTGAGATAAGCAGAGAGAGGGTGAGAGAGAAAGGGAGAGGAGGGGGTGAGAGGCCTCTCCGGAGGCGCCAAGCCTATCTCCTCTATCTCCCTCGGGTGGGGTTGGGGGGACATGCCGGCATTCCCAAAGACACTGGTGCTAAGGGCCTCGTCGCCCTGCTGCCCACCTCCTGCACACACAGGAGAGGGGGAGATGCAGAGATTTATGTCATGGTAACCCAATCTCTTCCCCTACTGAACTCCCCGTCTCCCTTGACTGCCTGCAAAAGCGAGGGGGAGAGTTTGGGAGTGGAGGGCTGCTGATGTTTTCGCAGAACAGAGGTGGAGTGAAACAGACACAATGTTCTCTTTCTTTTGTTTTAATCCGATACGTGCGGGCTGCAGCGATTTGTACGAGTCCTCCAAGCGCCTGTGCGGCTGCGCGTGCGTGTGTGGCGTTTGATATCTGATACCAGCGGCCCTTCTTTATTTGGGACTGAGTGGGATTGACTCCCACGGATGGCTATGAGAAGAGATGTGACACTTGGAGATAGCAAAAAAAAAAAAAGGAGGAGGTCGCGTAAACACATTCACACAAACACACACGCTTCGCTCACGTGTTAACACATTCGGAGCCAGTATTCACACAGTTGCATTTTTAGGATGCCTTCCGAGTGCTCTTTTAACATTTTAACATTCGCCAGATTTTTAATTTTTTTCATCCAGAAGACGACCGAGAAGAAGCTGCGAAGAAGTTGAGACTTCACAAAACAAAACAGATGCTGGGGAAGAAGTTGTAAAGCCAACATGAAGATTGCACTTCTTCTTCCTGTGCGCACCTATTAGAATTCAAAGAGTCAACAATGTACTGTAGGTGTGCATAATGAATGAAACACAGAATGTGACATCTCCTTGAATTCATAGGTTTAATATTTCATGGTTCGGAGGCACACCTGAGAGCCGAACATATGACCGAATCAAAACTTAATGTGGAACACGCAATATGCTGAAATGGTGAAGTCAGGGGGAGGAGGAGACTGAATGACTGCATCAAGGATGACAGGGCTGGATAATCAAACACTGAACTGCAGTCAGTTTTTATTTCAAACTTTCTCAACAATGCAATCCCTCAAATTAACATCCTACGTTTGTTTTTTCCGAATCCACCACAACTCGATAACAATACAACACAAATGCACCCGGTATCGTCAGTCCCGGGCAATTCTTGGAACCACGGATTCTCAAGTCTCCATCTGTGACTTTTCTCACAAACCGCAAGAGATGCTCTAAATTAGGCTCTGCACGTTCACCTCTGCAGCATCTTCCAAACATGTGTCGAACCCACCAGGAGCCGGCCTTATGGAGATGTGTGCACGTGTGTGTGCGCGCGAGGAGGCCCTTCCTGCATGTGTGTGTTCGGCATGACGTGGCAACCCCCTGCCCTGTTCAAACACGGCGTTGGCTGTGCAGGCAGCCTCGTCGTCAGGCTTGGCTTGCCACTGGTACACGCTGTGCCTGGCACCCTGCGGAGGGGGAAGGAAGGAGCGCAGCGGGGCCAGGCCGCCTCCAACACCTCTCCCACCGAGCCAAAGGCCCCTCTGGTGGGGCTCTGAACACCAGAACAGGCCCAGGGAGAAATGATAATGAGGACCGAGTCTGTGTTCCACAGGATAACACGTAGGGACGCCATCACAGGTTTCAAACCACACACGCACACACACACACACCGCGATGTAAACATGCAAATATGGAAGCATATGTGCACAAGCACGCCTGCTCATAATCAGGCTGGCAGGGAGGCGAACAATTGAACACACATGCACTTACTCACAATCTAGTTTAGGAGAAGACATTAAGCTTTGGTGAGAATGTGTCAGTTTTAGGTTGTGCTGTCATGTGTCTTTGTTAGCGGTAATGTGAGATCCATGCTTTCGTTGCACTGCCGGAGATCGGCTTTCGGTCGGCATGCCCCGGCACTGTGGCATCTTTTTGGATTCTGTGCCGATGCAGATTTAGTTTCAGTTTCAGTCGGTAGCAGTCCGGTACCTGTCAGTGATAACGCTCTGACCAAGGATAGCAATTTGATTCCAAACTAATCCCTGCTGCTGCCATGATTCTCCTCCATGTGAAGGACCTAACCACTACTGGGCAACTTCTACCGACATGGTTTTAATACACATCTAATCTGTGCTGCCTGTGCAATTTGTTGACGCGCATGAATTTTAAACCAAAATAAAGCATCAAGCTTGGCTTCAGTTGTGACAGTATGTGTAGGGTTGCAGCCTGCGCAGCCTCGTCCAGTGCCCCAAGGCTGTACCACCTGCAACTGGTCAGCATAATCATGTTTATGCATGTTGTTTTGGCCACATGTTTCCAGTTAAATAATTCTCTGTCATCAGAGCACATCTGTCAAATGGATGTAGATTTCTACAGATCCCAGCTTCAGGGGGTAGAACCTTTGAGAACTTGTGTGCAGGAATTAGTGTACGCTAACTTTGAATTGGTAATCCGTTTGCACAAATTTTCAATTTGTTCCACCAAATGTGCTCGTTGCAAGCACACAACAGACCCAGCACAGCACTGTGGATCATAAATTAGTCACTCAAAGTCACATTAGCATAAGTTTTTCAGGCTCCCTATATGCTCATTCTGTGTGGATCTGTGGGTGGCTGGAGACAATCCCAGCACCCACTGAGCTAGAGGCACTCTGCACTGATTGTCTTTCTATCAAAGGGCTTGTATCTACAGCATATAAGGTGTTTTATACAGTCACCACTTCACTAACCTGGACATCTATCAATCAGAAAACCCCCAAGAGAGCATACTGAAAACATTTCTTTCAAACCCTTATGAGTGCTAACTGTGCTAACTGCTACATGAGCCCCACGAAGTTGAGTTTGAATTGAGTTTATAACTTAGGGGTTGAATCTAGTAATTTTATGCCATGAATTTATATTTTGATGACATTTGTAGTATTTGAATTGTTAAAAACTGGAGTTTACAGTCACAATTTAATAATTTGAGGGGACATATTTAGTCATTAAAGGGGATAAGTTAGTTTTACTTGTTGCTAGTTGTACTAGCCATGGAGGTATTGCTCCTATTAGACCGTGGTGCCAGGAGCCAGGCCTGGCAAGAAAACCATCTTTGTGTTATTGTTCCCTGTCGTCAAGCTGGCCGCTGAGACGGAGGCTGTGTTTGGTCCCGGTGTCATTACCGACTGTGTTCACTCGAAGCTAGCAGAGTGTGTTTCACTACCCAGTCCTTACCCCATACTGCCCCGATCTGTTCTACACATCTGCGACAAACTGGTCCCGTAAGTCAACGGTTACCACTAGTATCTCTTCGGCAAACGTTATGGCAAAAAAACCTTAGGTAAGGAGAACTGAGCGTGAGTGTCTTGAAAACCAGCACAGTGCCGCATCCGAAAGAAAGATCATGTTTAGAAAATGCAAGCAACCTGACAACAAAGCACAGCCAAAAAATGGCATGCATCAACTGTTGATGGGAATATGCAAATCCAACATGTGATTACAGCGCCAGGATTGTAGATATAAACCATAGCATGCATGTGTGACTGCTTTGCGAGATGTTAAAGATGAGAGGGGATGAAAATTGGATTAAATTGTGTGTGGCAGCTCACTGTAGGGAGGTAATTAGGGACAAACATTGAGACGCAGAGTCTGATCTCTCCTGCTGGAGGTTAAGTGAAATAGGAGCTGTGAGTCCCAGCGTCCCGGTGGCACAGTGATTAGAATTTCCTAATGTGGGGCTAATGGGATGTCAGCCGGGAGCAGAACCCCTACACAGAACCACTCATAACAACAAGTGGTCAAAGATCAAGCCTGATTAAAGAGATAGAGAAGAGAAACAGGAACACAATGCCAGTGTTGATGTAGAGCTTAACACTTCTGGGAGTTATGAATCCTATCAGCTATATTATCACACGCGACATTCAGGAACGGGGAAGAGGAGAAGTGGGACATTAGGGTTCTGAAATGGGATACATGATTGGGATGTGATGAACAATGCTCGCATTTTATTTCAATAACCCACAGCTTGGAAATGCTTTAGATTTGTTCCCACAAATATGTTATTTTACTACCCGCTCCGTTTTATGCACAACTCAAAACATCAGCGAGTTGCAACTCAGCAGATTTATACATCATTAAGATAAAAAAGCAATCGCAGACAGATGTCTGACTCATATTTGCGACTGATTCGAATGGCGCGTCGCTGCTTTTACTGTTGTTCTACTTCCATTGCCTTCTTCTAGCTCCCTACAGCTAAAGTACCTGCTCTTTCTCCACGTCTGCGTCTCTTAATCAGCTTGTTTGTTTTCCGTGTTCACCCACTCTGGCCCCAACTTGCGTTTGCATATTTGATCAAACTCCGCTGAGGATTTGATAGCGCCGCTAGTTGCCAGTTGCAGTGGGGCCTGTGGTTGAAATAACAACAATAGCACCGCAACTTGACTGCCAGCCCCTGATGATGAAACGTCAGGGGGAAACAAAAGCAGCCCCCAGAGCTGCAGATGTTGATGCTGGAAGCTGTTTGTTGTGTGGAGGTGTTTGCGAGGTAGAGGTGGTGTGCTTTTGTGCGAGTACGAGTTTGATTGTGTGTGGGTGTGTAAACACATGTACTTGCACATTTCTGTGAGTGTGCTCGTGTGTGCGTGTGTGTGTGCGTGCGTGCGTGTGTGTGTGTACTGTATATCTGTCTTTGTGTATGTGTGTCAGTGCTGTGGCCCTGTGGCTACGAGGAACCCAGCTGGGAGGAAGAGTGAGTGCATTCATCCTGGCTCTCAGGGGCCGGGGGCCACACAGGTACCCAACGAGGGGATGAAAGGCTGCTCTGCAGATGTCACCCGCTGGGGTTCAGTGGCCTAGCCAGCAAATGTCATGTTTGGCAGCTGGCACGCTGCTGCTCTCCCACCAGTTGTTGGCAGAGGCATCTTCTAAAGGATGCTAGAGTGGGATGCAAGCACCGGGAGCGCCCTAATGGGAGCAACATTAAAGAGAGTTGCTGGCTTCTGTCTGTCATAGAACATTAACCTTGTCCTGTTTCCTGCTTCTCTCGGGCAGCTGACGCATATACTATCTCTCCACCGCTCCCTCTCCTCCCAATAATGTGCACATGCATTTCTGCGCACAGTAGAAATCATCACTTAGCACTACCTACCTGCTTATCTGGTTAAAGGGTCAGGGTTACAAAGAAAATCCCATGAGTCCTGGTTTAATGTGTCTAGGCCTACACCCCAACAGCATGTAGGTGAAACCAGTTATGTTTAAGATGGTTACAGTATTGAAGAAAGAACATTTGAAAAAAACTTTTAAGTAGAAAATGTTTTCATTACAATTTGTGTGAACTAACCCTTTAAAGAACAGGCTAAACTGTTACAGGGGGCGCTTTTATCTGGACTCTTCTACTGCTCAAGCATCGTCTTTTCACAGTGTCTGCCTTTACACAACACATGGTTGTTCAGTGTCAAAGGTCACGTGACCGGCCAGCGGTTTGTGGACCCTCCTGCTGTCCCACAGCTGAGCTACCCGAGGTTACCTACACACAGAAACATCGCCCGCGAAGAACGAGCGCTGCACGTGGCCGCACATCCACGCATGCAAATACACACACAGCGACGTCTTTTATGCGACACGTGCTCTACGAGACGACGTTTTGCCCGTGTTCTTAGAATGAGATGAGAATTAGTTTATAGAATATGAATATACAGCCCTTAAAATAGGCCCACATGTCAAGATTCTACACATGCCGCCAGTTTTCTGGAAGTGATTTCTCACCAGTGTGTACAATAGAACAAAGTGGTGTGTATATTTTCCTGCTCGTCACGCAGTTATTCCATTGGCATTGACAATACTGTTCCAGTTGTCGGCCTTTTGTGTTAATGCTCACCAGGGCCTGTACATGAGAATCCCATTTGTGCAAATGCTAAAAGAAGGCATTAAAGAAAGGTCAGTTTCTCACTGTCGGATCGCTATTTAACGACACATCAATCCCACCATAAAAAGCGGAAAACACATGGGGGAGAAAGCTGATGCTTTTGTGTACGCCTGTGTGTGCGCGAGGGGTGAGATCATTTTTCTGATCGTTTTCTGTCGAGTTACTAATAAGAAACATACTGTATTATATACTGTATTTGGAAAGAGGGGTGAGTCAGTGGGTTCACTTACTCATCAAAATGTAAGAACTGCCTGACATTTCCACTGACGCTCCGCTGCCTCTATTTTCTTTACCCTGCCAGTCTGAAATAATGGCTTCGTCTAACCAAAGGTTTGTGTTTTTGCAACATCTGTGAGTTATTACTCTGAATCAGACTTCCCCAAATACAGACAACTGGCAAAAAATGCATCCAATTATATGTCCATATATTATATACTATTTGAAAAGGTTGTGTTACAATACGACTAAATATTTCTGTGTGTTTGCTCCATGGCCGGAGGAAAAGTTGGACTTTAACAAATTATGATTGTCATAGCTGTGTTTACCTATTGAGTCAGAGGAATCTCTGTGTATCTGCACTCTTGTTAGAATTTAAAGGCACATTTCACTTCACCACTGCAGCACTGGAATTTAATATCAGTTTAAGTCATCATAACGTTTCTGATCCTGTTATTTTGGGAAATTTGCTTATTTGCTTTCTGGGCAAGGGTTAGAGGAAATTCATAGCGCTGTCATGTTTGTGCTGTCAATATGAAGCTAAAGCTAGCAGCCAGTTAGCTTAGCTTAGCATAGAGACCAGAAAGAGGAGGAAACAGCTAGCTTGGTTCTGTCTACCAATACTTCTAGGGTTAACTGATCAGCACATTATAGCTTGCTTCTTTAATCAATACAAACCACAGTGTAAAAATGACTTGGACATGCCATTATATCTGGCTAGCTTTTTTCCCCCGCTCCCAAAAAGTCTAAGCTAAGCTAACCAGCTGCTAGTAATAGCTATATATTTACTGTAGAAGTAAGAGTGGTAATGATCTTCTCATCTAACTTATGGCGACAAAGCGAATGAGCCAGTTTCATAAACTGCCAAAATTTACCTTCAAGAAGTTTGTTTTTTTTTACATAATTTTGGGAAACTCATAGGTTTGTTTTTTCATGAAGGATCAGTCAAGAAGCACAAAATAGTCGAACTCGTATTTATTTATATTTGTACTTAATTGTTATGTCATTATGTAATTATATCTATTGTTCATATCATTAAAAAATGAGACATCTGTGCCACAGTTAGAACTGTTCCACTACACAAACACAAACTCGCCCGCTTTTTGTCTGAAGGTGTCCTGTATTTAAAGCTGCGTGCTGACTTTACATACAAGCACAAGTGCCCATATGTGCATGCACACACATACTCGCACTCACACTCTCACACACACACACGTGCCAAGTGGACAAATCACACCCAGGGGATTTGGATGCATGCAATTAAGATTATGATCAATGACAAGTCAATCATGTGAGCCTGTTCTCCTCTCCCTTCCCCAACTCAGCAATTATTCTCCAGCTGGTGGGGTCTGCCCTGAACCATTGGAGGAGACATTATACTCCTCTTTTTCCATCATTTCTTTTTCCTACC
>OMLP01013001.1:0-35000 GCA_900302685.1 Spondyliosoma cantharus | reverse complement strand
ATAATGGAAAAGACAAAATGTTTCTGATTTACCTCATTAATATTGTGAATATTCAAATTCTGAGTTCTAATTTCTTCTCCAAAACTACATAGTGTCCATTTAAAGAGAAATATAAACACTGTAGTCTATAATCGACTATAAATACTTTTAATGCATAGAACATATTTTTAAGTCTATGGCTGCACTCTGTCCATCTATCTGTCGTGTGTCAACAACCATTCTTTTCCATACAGTGCTGAGACAACAACATTTTCAGCTCCTCTCAGTTAATTCCACAACCCTTCCTTCTTCACCAGAAATGTAATGTCACTCTCTACTCCTCCTGCACAGGAGTCGTACCAAGAACATGATGTGGTATGGTGTGTTGGGCACAAAGGAGCTTCTGCAGAGAACCTACAAGAACCTGGAGCAGAAGGTCCAGCTAGAGGTGAGAAACAGAACAGCAGAGATCATGTCATATGTATAACTTGCACAGCCCCACTGCACCTTGCTTTAGTCCATAAACAATCATCAACTGGAAATATATACACGTACATAGACCCAGGCAGCTGATGGCCATACCCATCAGCAAACAACACAGCGTATTTCGAATCTTCAATGTATTTACAAAGTGATTCTGACTGCTCAGAGCAACAACACTTTCAGAATAGCTGCCACACTAAAACACACCCCAGTGGATGGTGTGTTCGTCTTGTCAGCAATGAGAGTCATACTAGTGATGTCAGTCAGCCTCTCACAGTACATTTTGTTATTATTTCATAGTTAACCCACATTAACCCACACAAGACAAAACAAAAATATAGTCCATCCACCCCAATCCATTCACCCCAGATAAGAACATGTACAACAACACTAAAGAAAATTACAAATAAATACCAAGACCAACATATCCATCCAGTGCTCCCTGAGAAAAACAAAAGCAAGCCCATGCATGATAATATATTACCCTCAAGCTCAAACAAAGCTAAAAAAAAACATAAATAAGAGTGTTTAGATAGTAGTCCCATAGATTTAGATAGATAGATAGATAGATAGATAGATAGATAGATAGATAGATAGATAGATTTATTGTAGTCCCTACAATAAATCTCTGTTTTCTAATGATCAATTAAGCTTCTTTCATTATTTACAATGTGATACATAGGGGGCTCAGAGGCAATCCATTAAGTCATATATATCCTTGCAGGAAGAAGTTATTTTTCTTTGAGAAGTAAAACTTAGTTGTATTTGGTCTAATGTATTCTTATTGACATTAAGAAGGAAAAGCGATTGATGTATATTTCAAAGGAAGACTAAGTTCCTGTCTGCCATAATACTATCCTATGATTATAGGATAACAATGTGTATATGGAAGGCAGTGTCTAACTTAGTGGTGTCATTCAACTGAAAATGATATCAGGTCCTAAAACACCACATTGTAAAAAGTAAAAAATCAGAAATGATGGTAAATGATAGACTGGATTTCAGACACATATACCTGCACCTTTTATGTTACTGGTCCAGCTGAGCTGAACTTGGCTGTTGTCTTTCTCAGTGTGATGGCCAGTACATCCCCCTGCCCAGCCTTCAGGGGATTGCAGTGTTAAACATTCCTAGCTATGCAGGCGGGACCAACTTTTGGGGCGGCACCAAGGAGGATGATGTGAGTACATTTCCTGTACACTAGATGTTCACACTGAACGCTGTGTAATTTGCTCTTTGTAGGTGACTTGAATCACATTGTCAGTGTCAGAAATCGGCCCGGCTTCTGCACCAAGGCTTCACCTCTCTGTTTCTGTCTCTCAGTCTGTCTCTCTTGTTTTTTTTCACATTAACTGTGCAATGAGCCTACTTAAACATGACCCTGATGGCCTGGAGGTGCAGGGGGAGGGATGGTCAGAGAGATATTTGTGCTTGTTTGTTTAAGGCTGGGAGCACAGGGGATTAGAGTCAGTTTGCACATGCTCAGATACACAAACATACACACATACACATACACACACCCATAAGTGAGCCCCTGCAGAGGTTACCCTTGGACACGCACATATAGCATTTGGCCTTATGTAACCATTTTGCTCGAGAGGAGGAAACTGCAACTAGTAGAGGACACACACACACACACACACACACACACAAATACACATGCAAACACGGACATACAGTGAAATAAACATTTCGTCTTTGTATTGAATGGATCCACTTGTTTTGTGATATAATCGCACATTTATAGACTCTACAGCTGATCTGTAGTTCTGCTGATCAACACTTGAAAATATACTTGAAAAACAAATTAACACCAAAATTGATGAAAGAGAGAAAGATATCCCTTTTGTCACTGATCAACATCTTACCAGCTCTTCTTTTGGACTAAGTGCAGTACTGAACTTTTTGCTGAATGTGTTTTGGTTTCCATCTTGTGGCTGGGGGCCCAAATGACAATCCATCAGATTATTTGCTTTGATTATTTCATCTCGGCAAAATGTTACCTATCCAGCGAATTTTTTGCTGAGCCTCTATCTTAGTACTTAGGCCGATGCTGACTCGATATTACTGTAACCTTTTCAAGGGCAGTTTGCTGACAGAGATCAATAACAACCTCTTCACTCAGAAAGCATTCATTTCTCCAACTAAACTGAGCCACAGGGCAAAATGGTGCATTTTTTTTTTTTTTATGAATACAGAAGAAGGACAGATGTATTGTTTTACAAACCCTCCCTGTCACATTAATAATAGAGGACAAGGCTGGTGAAATTTTATGTGTGAGTTCAAATACACAAAATTAAATTGTTTCTATTGATTATACAGAACTCTTTTTTTTGTCTACATTGGTCATGACTACAGTACACAATATATATCTCAATATTAGGAAATCAAATATCATGATATTGTTGACCTTCATATCGAATTTATGACAATATTGTAGAGATGACTACTGGTACTTTGAGAACATATTCACACAATGGGATTTTTGACCAATAATCATCAGTAATGTGGATATAATGACTAAGCGGGTAAAGACAAGTATAGAACAAGTAGAACAGTCTGGTGAGTTCAGAAAGTGACATCACTTTACTGTAATGTCACCTTTAAAACCAGAAGAAAGAAAACACTTCACACCACAGTCATATCATGTTATAACAATATACAAAATCTAAGACCATATACTGTATTGTCTCATTTCACAATAACAAGATCATTTTGATGTATTGTCCTGCCCTTTTTCTATATCAGTTGTATTTTTTATTTTGAACGAGTCAGTCAGGGAACCGTAGATTTCTAAGTAAACTTTAAAGCTTAATTGACCAATTCAGCTGACATTTATTTATATATTTAATTAGTGGCATTCTTTGGGATTTAGTGCTACAGATTAGGTAGGATAGTTGAAAAGTATGAATGTTATACAGTCCACAATCAACAGATTGAGCATGGTACTACACTTACAGTTCCTGAATGTCATTATTGTGTTGTGCAGATCTTCTGTGCCCCTTCATTTGATGATAAGATCCTTGAAGTTGTGGCTGTGTTTGGGAGCATGCAGATGGCTGTGTCCAGAGTCATTAAACTGCAGCACCACCGCATAGCACAGGTGAGAATACAGACTAAAAAGAATATAAAAATATGACCTTTACAGTAAAGAATATGTACATCTAACCTAAGCTTCTTTGCCCAAACAGTGTCGAACTGTGAAGATCACTATCCTGGGTGATGAGGGGGTTCCCATTCAAGTGGATGGTGAGGCCTGGATTCAACCGCCTGGAGTCATCAAGATCCAGCACAAAAACAGAGCTCAGATGCTCACCAGAGACCGGGTGAGAGAGAGGGAGTGGGGCTCAGCCAGGAGCAGAATGTGTCTGGAATACAATGTTTAAGGAATATAATGACTTACTTAAGTAAGGAGGTTGGGCTCTGGGTAGGAGTCGAGATGGTAAATGGATGAAGTTTCAGAAGAATTGCTATACATAATAGATATAGTCATCCTTTGATTTTTTTCCTGCAGGCGTTTGAGAACACGTTGAAGTCATGGGAGGACAAGCTGAAGTATGATAAGCCACCTTTGAGGCCTCACCTCTACCCACAGCAGTCTGTGGATCTGGCTACAGAGGAGGAGGCCGCCCTGGTGCAGATGTGCGCCCGGGCTGCCGAGGAGCTCATTACAAGGTAAACTGTCACGAATATTATGAATAACATGAATATCTATGTATCCACAGGTATTACACATATATGAAGAATCCAGGAAATTGCCATTTTGTTTATTCAACATGAATCGTGCCCATTGACATGTGCTCTGTCTGACCACAGGATATGTGAGGCTGCAAAGACCAATGGGCTTTTAGAGCAGGAGCTGGCTCATGCTGTTAATGCTGCTTCCCACGCCATCAACAAAACACACCCGAAGTTCCCAGAGGTTAGCTATCATCATACATCACACAACACAGAGTTCTATTCCTCCTAGGTCGAGCAATGACATTTTCTGTTGTGTCATTTGATTAGATTTTACTACAAGTTTAAATCCACATTTTTTACAGGTGTCCTAAACATGAGTGCTGCCCTTTTAACTGAAACTAGCTTTCAGTTGCCTTGTAAATAAAAAGACTGACTTGCCTCACATGATTCATCTAAAGCTAGGGGTCATAGAGAGTAATTAAAACTGTTGAAGGAGCGATTTCTACACCCTGTGTGTGTGTGTGTGTGTGCGTGCGTGCGTGCTTGCTTGCGTGCTTGCGTGTGTGTGTATAACTCATATTGTGGGGAACTGTTTACACAGTCTCATTGGGGGGGACACTCTTTCCTCATGAGAACAAAACTCAAGTCCCCCTGAAACATTACATTCAAGTGAAGACTAGGTAAGGGTAAGGTTAGGTCTAGGTTAGTAGAGGCTATGGTTATGGTTGGGGTTATTTAGCTATGCTTGCACTGTGTTTTGTGTATACTGTATGATGAGTGAATAACTGTCGTCCTGTTTCTAGAGTCTGACCAGGAACACAGCTATAGAGGTGGCCAGCACTGTCAAGGCTCTGTACAATGAGACAGAGTCTCTTCTGTTGGGCCGAGTCTCTCTGGTGAGTTATTATGGATGTATTGGTGACAATCTTTCCATTTATTACATATCGTGTGTTTCAACCTTACTATGGTTAAAGAATGATTCTAATTGAATATAATTTGGAGTCTTATTTTTTGTACTGACCAATTGCAGTTTGCTGCGTGTGGTTAAGGTTAAAGTTACTCTGTTGTCACCTGTGGGAGGAATTTGTCTCACATTTAGGGAACTGCTGCAGCAAACTCGACATTACAATAAAACACACTCATAGGAGCAAGCTGATCACAAAGTCATCCACACTGTGAAAGCTTATGAAATTGGCATACTTCTCAGAATATACACTTCTTCGCACATAAATTACAAGCAACAACACAACTCACTTGACATGCTTATAAACAGCAGCGACAGTTGGAGCCTGCACTTATCTGGGAGTTATCTTATCTGTCTGCACTCAAGGAGCTGCTCGTTTCTAAGTTTAACTAACAGAGGGATGAATAGGTGTTTATAAAGTTTGTGCTTACACAAAGAGACCCTTTTCATCCTTCCAGAATTCATCAGCACATCCTCAGATTTCAACACAGTTGTTGTTCTTGCCTTGTGTGTTCCTCCTTGCAGCAACTGGACCCGCCAGAGGAGGAGCAACTGTCCAATGCTCTGCAGAGTTTGGAGTTGGAACTGGGCAAACTGGGAGAGATCCCCTGGCTCTACCATATACTGCAGCCAAATGATGAGGAGGTAAGCAGCCTCAGCAAACACTCACACATGGATGGACAGGTGCACACACATTACTTGTAGCAATCCTATGAAAGACATAATATTTGCAACATCCTGTACTCCAGACGGTCATAACTAAAAGCCATCTTCACACATATTCTGAATGTCTTTACTGTAACATGGCTCCAGGTAACGGGAGAGCTGAGTAGCTAAATGAAATGCTATAGGTTGACTGTGCTTATGTACCAGGACCACTCTCTGGGTTACGGCAAGAGGAACAGTCGCAGCAGCATGTTTCGAATAGTGCCCAAGTTCAAGAAAGAGAAGGCCGCCAAGAAGACGAGTCCTCAGTCAGGTAGGGCTGTGCCCACTTTGCCCTCAGAAGTCAACAGACAGGCTGCTTACATCTGCTCAGGATGGGGAATCAGTCAGAGTCCATCTGCCATATTTACAGTACTCTGCGTGTTCTGTCTGCCTCAAAATATATTATGATTGTTGCTGCCTTTCATTGGGAAAGATGGTAGCATTAGATGTGCTGAATGGCAAACTTCAAATAACTCTATATAAAAGACTAAGTGAGATTTGATTTGTCAATAGTGGTGTAAAGTTGAAGTTGAGATGGAATGGATGTAGTTTTGTCTTATCTTAGCAGCCACAGAAATCGTTTTGCACTTGTGATCAAATAACCACATTACATATGCAGATTATTAAATACGACAGCCGTTAGCTGCTTACTGTATAATTGACTGAGGTGCTTAATCTTTACACACTTAACGATGAAGGTGCACAGTCACACATGTACACACACAAACTTGCTTCCGCCGACACACTTGGTTACCTGTCACAATGCCCCTCACTACCATCACATTACTGCATTGTACTCCCTTGGTAAAAAAGAAAAAAAGAGAAAAGAATGTGTATGTGTTTGAGGTCTTGTTTCCCACAGCGTGACCCTTATCATCAACTCATACCATCCCATCCATTCATGCCCCTGTCTAGCTGTCAACATGTCTACAGCAGGCGCAAAGGCAGGAGAAGAACAAGGCTGCATCAAGAGAAAGCCTGCAGGGATCGAATATTTCATATGAACACAAATCAGCCATAAATCAAATATTTGCTACATATTGAGCACGATAGTCAGTATCAGGTTTGAGCTGACCAAACACTCTGACATGATGTTGTTGCACACTGAGTGATATGTTTTTATACATACTAGGGATAATAAGTGAAGGTTCAACATTCAGACCAGGTTGAAGAGCCCTTCCTCTCATAACGGGCTGGTTACTGATTAGTTGGGCTGTATTTCCTGCACAGGCTTCCGCCTCCCAGTACCTCCTACTTTTTCTGTGTGTTCTGATACGGGTCGATGATATGCATGCTCCCAGCCTTCCTGGAAAGGCATTAGCAACTGCCTTGTTCTGACCAACCTTTGACCTTTGTCAAATTCCCCTCTCTATCGCCAGCTGCCGCCACTGCTCTCCCTTCCTCTCTGATGCTCTCCCTCCATTTTTTTCTCCTTCTTTTCCTTCAGTGATTTACCACAATTTGTGCCCATTTGTGATGTTGTTTGAATGATAACACGCCACAGGCAGACAAAGAGTGAGTGAGGTGTGGGAGCAACAGTTTTTGGTGTATGGCAGTGTGTGCGCGCATACCTGTGAGGCGCCCTGAGCCTCTCTCTGCTCTGCTTTGTGTGTGTGTGTCTCTGGGTGTGTTTGTGTATGTGTGTGTAGTGGAGCGATGGGGCACGGAGGAGGTGGGCGTCTGGCTGGAACAGTTGAGTCTGGGGGAGTACAGAGACACCTTCATCCGTCACGACATCAGAGGCTCGGAGCTACTTCACCTGGAGAGGAGAGACCTGAAGGTACGCACACACGCCTGTTACCACACCTCAGTCCCTCAGTGAATCTGTGTGAACCCTCTCGCCCAACCCACAACCTACTCTTTCTCTCTATCTCTTGCTGTACTGTATCTCTTATGCTCTTTAATCGGTCATATGTCTCCCTGTTTTGCCACCTCTTGCGCTGCGCTGCATTGCTCTGCTTGGCTTCTACTGTCTGATTGTTGCTTGGTGAAAGAGACTTGCTGTAACCCACTAACACTGTGTATCTGCTGAAGAGGGGAAGCCTACAGGGCAGGGAGGGGGTGCACCAAACAGAGCTGGACTGATTGTCGAGGGCCAGAAGTACAAATCCAGGCAGTGAGTTTAGGTGTGATATTTAAACTGGCTCAACTCAGATGGTTTGAGTCATGTGGAGTTTACAGGAGACTGAAATTAGTTGCTGTTTTTACACAAATGCACAGGCTGCACGGATAACACATTCACACATCTTCACTTGAATTTGTTCTGATCCGTGTGACATTTGTGTGATGCCCTCCTCCTCAAATTGTAGGTGTATGCAACCGTTGGGAATGATGTTGCCACCCTTTTGGACAAACAAAAGGAATGTTGAGAAAAAACCATGATGCGAGCATGAACACCTAAACAGGCTGCAGAGACGTGTAGAATGAGCTCCCCATCCTAGCAAAAAAATATAATGGCATGATGTTGGACATACTTCTTATACTTGGATTTGTATTTCTCCTCTTTTCTTAATTTGATCCAAGTTTCAAGCAAGTCCCAATTAGTTTTTTTTAGGCAAGTCATGTCAGGTCAAAGGTTGTTTCAAGTCAAATCCTGAGTTTAACTTCCAGTGTGTTTGATTTAAGGGAATCTATTGGCAAAGATAAAATATAATATTCAGAATTATTTTTCATTAGTGTATAATCACCTGAAACTATGAATCGTCCTGTTTTTGTCACCTTTGAATGAGACTTTTATATTTACTGAGGGAGCAGGTCCTCTTCCACAGTGTCCACCGCCGTGTTTCTACAGTAGCCCAGAAGAAACAAACCGAACACTGTCTTGAGGGAGGGCCTACAGGTTTTTAGCAGCAACCACAGGCGAAGGTGAGACAAGGGGTGTTTAGTTTGTAGCAATCTGCAACTTCACCACTAGATGCCACTAAATTGTACAGATCAGATCTTTAAGGCAAGGCAAATCCTAAATCAAGTAACCCCTCTCCACCACCCAAAAATACTACAGTCTTAAAGTCTTGCCAGTCCAATTTGCTGTCTCCTATCTTTTTAAAGAGAAAAGTAGTATTAGTACCTGTCAAATAATTATATGACTGACCAATTCATCTAACCTGTTCAAAAAGTGTGTAATCAATCAAGGTACTCAAACAAAAACAAATAACTTTGTACATTTCCTCTCAATAAAAACATATTCCCTCCACATCACTGTAAACAGTCAAATGCTGACGGACAGACTTTAAAAAAGTCATTTGAGACAAAAATGTCCCGGGTCAAGTCACAAGCCTTTAACTTCCACAGTCCAAGTTGGGTCTCAACGTCATTTATTTTCTGTCAAGTCAAGTTGCAAGTCATCAAAACAGTGACCCGAGTCAACTCCTAAAAAAGCACCCTGAATGCATCACAAAACAATTAGTATGGTACGCTACAGTAAACTTGCCCTAAATCTATCAATCAATGAAGAAACAACCATTGCTATGAAATTACGATGAACAGAAAGTAAAGCCTGATAAAGCCTGGATTTTTTTTTGCTGATTACAATAACAATCTCTTAAGTAATAACTCCAACCAATTTTACACATCAAAAAAAGTAGTATAAAGCCCCTTTTGGCTCCAGTGGTGGCTAAGTTCTCCCTGGCTAGGGAGTGCAATACATACCAGTGGACTGTGAAAAAAAACAGTAACCTTGTGTCGACATTATCCACAATGCAACATAGTAACTGAGTGACATGGGGCTCCTCAGGGGTCACAAAAAGATGCAGTAGTACTCCCCAAATGGGTGGAATAACCCTTTAACTTTGGTTCTTAAAGAATTGTGGTCACTACTGAGTATTATATTTGACAGCTGAAGAATAAACTTGTGAGAATCTTCACTGGTCTCACTTTTCCATCATTTAAATTCCCCTTTTATTCATAAAATCCTTCCAATAACCACACTTCAGCAGTCTACAAAATAAAAGCTGTATCTTTTCAAAACATAAACACTACAAAAACAGAACATTTATCGCCTCAGCGCCTCCTCAGATCTTGCAAGTTCATAAAACAGGCCGGACAATCAACAATCAGCATAAGCTGCAGATCTTGATTATGCTCTGTCTCTGCATCGATACAGAATCTCCCACGACCGCCTGATGGTGCATCTTATAATCAACACATTTCCACAGCTCTAGGACACACAATGTAATTGGAAATCTGCCTCTAAACTTAACTTTAACTTGGTCAATGATGGTGTAAATGATGGGGTTTTGGGACGATATCTTTACATATATCCATACATACACAGCTGACATGCACACACACACGCAGACACACACAAACCATTCCTGTGTTTTTTCTATATCTGTGCCCTTCATTCCATCACCCTACAATTTATCATATCATTTGTCAAATTTGGTGTGTTGCTTTCCTGTTTTAATAGATAGTATTACAGCTGAAATGATTACTCAATTAATCAATTAGTCAATCAACTCATAATCCAATAACATTTTGATAATTGATTATTTTATTTTAAGTCCTTTTTAGGCAAAAGTCACTGGTTGCAGCTTCTCAAATGTGAATACCTTCTGGTAGTCTTTGTCCTCTATTTATGAACATTAGTCAGACAAAATCAGGAATCTTCTTGGGCTCAGGAAACTGTTTTGCTCTTCTCTCTTTTTGACAGTTTATAGACCAAATGTTAAATTGCAAAAATACTCAAAGGATAAATCACTGATCAAAATAACCTTAATTAAATTATTTAACTGTGAAGGACATAATTTTAAGCAATGTTCCAGGTGACACCTCTGGAGTATTAAAACAGACTGTCCAAAGAGAATGAATGTAGGCTGATACCTTTATCAGTATAATAAATTGTAATGAGTTTACCAGTAGAACACAGAGTGTGTCTTTGACGATCTGATGGCGTACTGTAACATTTGATCTTGGATCTTGCTGCGTGCCTCCTTGAAGCAGGTCATTTGCACATGCGGGACAGCACAGCTGTTGCAGGTGCCCTGCATCAATCTTTCAGAATCGCAAATTCAATTCACTCCATCAGTGTTTTGATGGTATTGACTCACTGAACTTATATATCTTTCAGTTAGCTTACCACTGACAAAACAGCTTCACTTTGCGGAGGGATCTTTGATTTTTAATAGTAGGAAAAATGCAGGTGTTCATAATAATATTAACAATGGCTTTGTACTAGTGTCCCAGTCACACAATTTTGCTATCTGGTTTAGTTTTTGGGTTAAACTCATCTGAAGTCAGCAGGTATCCTTTTTAACTGTGGTTTCCAGTATTGTCAAGCTTTGATAACATATTCAAGATTCACAATGGAATGAAATATAGTTTCCCAAGAAGCTTCAGTGCAAACAAACAACAACATAGAACAACAACAACAATACCAAATGCTACATATAACTTACAGTGAGTCCTTGACTGTAGCGACTGTATGATTATTATTATTATTTATATTATGTGCAATAGTGCATCAGACAAATACAAAACAGCGACGCAGGACAGCATACAACAGGGTAACAGGGGTGATCAGATCAGTCCCTGAGCATTGAGGAGTCGTATGGCCTGGGAGAAGAAACTGTTTGGTAGTGTGGTAGTGACAGACCGTATGCTACAGTACCTTCTGCCAGATGGAAGGGAGGAGAAAAGTCTATGTGAGGGGTGGGTGGGGTCTTCCACAATGCTGGTTGCCTTACAGATGCAGCGTGTGGCGTAAATGACTGAGATGGAGGGGAGAGTGACTTGATTTGATCAATTTGATTCAATCTTATGCAACCAACACTCGAATGTTGTGAAACTACCACACGTAGTTCCATACTTATTTTTACACAGTGGCACTTGTTAGTATTGCACAGCAGTGTTGAAGACAAACTTTAACAGTTGATCCTCGAAGTTTCATGAAAAATGTATAGGGCAGTTTGAACTTGTCCCCCTCTGAAATCATTTGACCACCATAGATGTAGGGATGATATATTTTTGTATGCTAACCCATAGAATTTTTTTTATTTGATTTTGTATTGTTGTCGAAAATAACCTCTGAGACAAAAACAACTTTATTATTTTTATATTTGTTCAGCAAGATCATCTTCACAGATGAACACCACGTTTGAGATTTTTGAAGCGTAAATTAAATCTAAAGCTCATGTTTGTCTATAAACAGACTACACTGCAGTCACATGACTTAAACGTCACCACCACTGAGCATCTTACTACACAATTACCAAACATGTTTTCTGTAAACTGATCAATGTAAAACTTATAAAGTTAGAGTTAGAATACATTGTAGCTAATTTCCGCCTGTAAAGATGGACTAGTGAGTAGATGACGTTTAATCTCCCCGACAACCTCTGTAGTCTCATTTGGACACTTAGACACAACCGCCGTTTTTAAGACACATAAGCACTCCATCATTAACTTGTGGGACATTTAATGATGTATTTTATGTCGTAGAACGAAGCATGTAAATATATTTAGCCTGTGGTAACCACATACCTTTTTTCTTACATTTAGCTGAAAACCAATTAAAAAAACTTTGAGACGAGGGAACCAGATGTCAAAAAATGTGAACTGATTTCAAGTTTTTAGGACTCATTATTACGCCACTCTGTTAGCACAGTTCGTTCTTTAATCTTAAAGCACTGGGTCACCAGGGCAATAACTGCATGTGACATCTTTTTTCTATTTTCTCAATCAGCCTCTTGATATGAGCAACAACATCCTACAAGAGCACAAGATTTTCGAGCAAAGCAGAGCAGATTTAGTTCATTCAAATGACAGATGTGTGTAGTTCTGTTTATTCTGTATCTTCTGCTCACTGGATTTCAGTGTTCAGAGTTTGAAAACTGTGATGTTTCCTATGATACAATTTTAGTGTAAAGTTTTAGAGGTGGCTATAGTATAGTATAGTAGCAAACCATATCCTTCTCACCTCTGCCATTTCTCTCAGGTCTACAGAGCATTATACAGAAGCATGTTTTAAAGTGGATCATTTTGTTTGTTGTTCTTGTTGTTGTTGTTGTATGAGCAGACAGACACAGCAGGAACAAGCTTGAGAACAAAGGGGAGCAATTAACAGGATAGGGAGCATCATATTTACATTCATCAGGTGGACAGAAACATGACCATAAATAAACATTAACTGCGTGTCTTTATGGTTTCCAATTTTGAACATGCTCACAATGACAATACAAAAATGCTTAAGTATGTTTATAATGTTCACCATCTTAGTGTAGCGGAATGTCATTAGGTAGCCAGGTGGTAGTGCTAAACCGTCAAAATGGCCAAATAAATAAATAAATTTTAAAAATCATGATATAAAGCAACTTTTTTTTCCATTTGTTTATGTCAAGTTTATTTTTCAGGTGTGCTGCATTGACACTGGAAGCAGAACATTTATCTTTCCCCATTTGATATTGAATAACCATTATGACCAAATAGCTGTTGTCTTAAACTCAAAGGAACAGTTCACCAAAAAGTGAAAAATTCAGTCATTATCTACTCACCCCCATGCTGATGGAAAGTCAGTTTCGTAGTCCACAAAACATTTCAATAGCTTCACAGAAAGAAAGGATTCTCCTAAACAACTGAATTAGATGGGGAAATGTTTTAAAACGTAAAGAAACAACTGAAACAAAAAAACATAAAATGGCAAAATCCAAGTCACCAGAGGCCCCAAGATCCCAAATTGATTTGAGAAGGTGTTATTGGCCCCCTTTTTTGTTGCTAAATGTTGTCTCCGTAGCTGCTATGCTAAAAATGTCTGAAAAACCAATCTAAATTGGGTGCACAGGCTTGACAGTGCATCAAGGGTGTGAAATAAAAACAATTCAAATCAATCTGGGAAACGTTTTGTGGACTATGAAATTTTGTCTTTCCACTGGTATGGGGGTGAGTGGATTATGATTTTTTTGTGAACTTTACTATCAGCTATTGTTTTAAATTGATACAATTCATATCAGACATACTAAATCACATCAAATGTATCACCCTAAAGGTCATAATGCTTGACTTGCACTTTTGTTTCTCCTCAGGATCTGGGGATATCGAAAGTGGGTCATATGAAGAGAATTCTCCAGGGAACTAAGGACCTGGCCAAGGCCTCCATGGTTGACCTCTAACCTGGAAGCAGACATTACCAGAGAGGGGAAACAAATATCCCCCTTACATCAGTGGAGCAGTTTGGAAGCACCATAGACAATGGAGGAGAGGATAGGTATTCAAGGAGAGCTGGATTTTATCCCTCTTCTTAGAAAGCCTTTGGGATGTTGTTAACAAGATAAGCTCATGTGTTTGTTTGTGCTCTGGTGCCAAAATGAGAGTTTAGAAAGCTGATGGAAGTGCAAAAGGAAGTCATGGATTTTCACAATAAAAGCCATTTCTAAGTTAATATCCATTCATAGCACACAATCAGGTATGCAACTAACCATACTGTTGACAGTTGACTTGTCTGAGTTAACAAACTAGTAGCTAAACCAGGACTTCCATCAGTGTGGGATTAAGTTTCAGTTTAGTTCGGTAATGCATTAAAATGTGATGTTTGCTGGATCTCTGCCTCACTTTCCAGAAGTGCAGATGCATTCAAGGAATCTATGGCTTTCAGTAGCACTGCTGCTCAGTCCAGACAGGGAAGATATATTTGTAACATCACAGACAAGGTGGTAATCTGGAAGGTGTGGGATACTGTCGCATGCTGTGCTTGCTCAATTTTAGATATGTTTAATTGCATGATTAGTGTCTTGATTTTTTTGTGTGCAAAATAACACTTGAACAAGTTTTACATGACTTTAGTATTATGATGCCATTTGTTACTACTGAAAGCATCCCTTTTGGTCTAAATCCGACTTTTTTCTAGCTTTAATTTATTTTGTTTGCATGACAATGATGTGTCAAAGGTTTTTTGTCAAGTGCCATATTTTGAGTCATTTAAAAATGTAAAATGTGCTTTATTGGTAGACATCATAAGAAGTTTTTTGATGAGGTATGAATATATGGAATTAATATCTGTAAGTTGACACGTTCTCTGTGGATGTGAAAATCAGTACCAAAGTGAATGTCTGAGAAAAAAAACATTATCACCTGATGGATTTGTTCAGATCGCACCTCTTAATTTAATAAACCAGTAGGTCTTAGGTTCGTAAATCCATTTAAAGTGGGATGAAGGATTAATGTTAGTCAGGAAGGAAGTAAAATTGCTGGTCTGAAGCCAACCATATATACTGTAGGGTTGTTGAGTTTTTTAAGGAATACTTAAAAAGCACTTTTAAATTCTTGCTTTATGCAAGTGCAAATTCTCATATCATTACATAGAATTAACGGTTCACCTCAACTTTTTAACTTCAGTCAATTTATCACAGTATTTAACACTAATGAGAATAGGCATTAGATATCGGTTCTGAATATGTAATAGAGCAGTTGATCTGCAGTCTGCATAGCATTGTTCAAGTGCAGCTTTTTGTTTCTTCAATTTCTTCAAAGAAAGTGAGGCGTTGATAGGACTTTACTTTTTCTTTACTTTAGTTTCTTTTAAGACTGGTGGCATTACAGGGTATATTTCTATATGTGATGCTAAGTTTGTATATATACATTTGCACTGTATATACAGTATACCAGTGTATGCAGACAATGTTTGTAAGTGTTGTAGTCTAATGCATTTGTAGATTGCTAACATGGCATGCATTGTCAACAGCTTACACATTTGATTGTGTATATTACACCATAACAATTGTGTATTGTTGATTTGGTTCTAATCTCTTGTATATGATAATGCTGTTGTATTCTAATGATGGTGCAATATTTTATCTCTTGTTTTGATACTGTCTCTGCAGCTTTCTGACATGATGTTTCTCAGTGGGGAGAAAACCTTGAAAGAGTTTTTTTGTACACATACTTCCCCTCAAGAGTTGGGGATTAGATTTTAAAAATTAGACCCGTAGACAGACTGCTCTTTCTTACCAACTCAAAATTTCTTCCAGTGGTTCACTAGTTTGTAGTTTGGCTCCTCTGTGCTTCCAAGATGATACACTAAAGTAGGACTGTGTCAATGAATGAGAAGAGTGGGCAGACATGACTGTTGTGTTAATATGTATTATGTATCACAATGTATTTGTGTATGTTTGAGTGTGTCTACTACAACAGTGGCATATTGTACTTTATCAGCAATTGTATGCTTTACCATTGCCAACTAATTTTATAATTTCATATCTGATCATTTAGTTTCCCTCTTTGGATAATAATTTTTGTGTTGGTTTTAGTTCTTCATACTAATATGCGTTCTGTTAATAATTAGTTTAAAAACCTACTTTTTTGTTTGAACAATTTCTGAATGCTTACAATTATCAAGGCAAACTGTGTTTTGGTAACACCTTACAATAACCATCATTAATACCTGGTCAATTTACGGGTAATACAAATTTGGTTGATCTTAATTTCACTGTTAATAATCAAATGCTTTTTTAACCTTTTATTAAGCAATTGTCTTTTGTAAAGTTGCAACAGATGTTTCATACTTTACTTCCACACTTCAGCAGCAATTTAAAAACCTCAACAAATTGTTCAGAGGCTAGTAAAGACTCTCATAGGTCTCCCTGTTCACGTAATATTACAATCCGCTCACATATGGCCATAAAAAAGTGATTAATACACGTAAATTTCCACAAATTGTTTCATTAGAGCCCCTTTAATAAATACTGTGTACTTATTTGGATGGCCTTTATAAAGTTGCTAGAGATGATTATAAACCGTTATCATTAATAAATTGTTGATGAAGCATTTCATTGAGATTAACAGTGAAATAACTATGAACTTAGTTAACTATACATTAATACAATAAAACATACAATAAATACCATTTATTAATGATGTTTATTATATTGTGTAAGCTAAGTTTTGACCAAGTATCCTAAATAATAATAGAATGTGAGCGAATCAGAGGCTGAATTGACAGTAGCCATGTGTTATCACTACTGTCCCAACAGAGGGCGACCTATTACATCTAACGTCTACAGACCCTGACTATGTCAAAGAGTACCACTTGACCGTTGCTTATGGCAACAATCAGTCGCGTCAGACTACTGTGTTCAGTATGCTGTCCTTTTGCTCAAAGGCATGTAAAAAATCAATTAGCCTATGAATCACATTCTAATCCAAGATTTTTTTAATCCACACACTAGTGTTGATCCTGCAACTCATAGCCAAAGATAGTTAATATTATGTGCAAATTTATAAACATCAGAGATTCTTTCCCATTTTATTGCACCTGACTGAAGATCATTTAATCTCATGGATGGAAATCAGCCTTTATTCATTTAGTTCATTGTTAACTTTGTGATGACAGTTGGCCTTTTGCTAGCCAGAAGCTCTGGATGTAGCGTCCACTGAATCTCACGCGTTTTGGCCCCAGACGCCAGGTGAGACGATGCTTGACCTTTCCATACAAAGTGGAAGTAGCCAACTTTCTCCCTTGCTGTGTTTTCCAGTGGTCTGTAAATAATGCTGCAAACTGCCTGGTTTTCAGAAACCAACAAAACCCATGCAAGGATCTCAGAAAGACAGGATAACATATAGTCTTTGACGTGGTTCCTAAAGTGATGGGAGAAAAGTGAGTTTCATTTGTTTACATTATGTTTACAATGGCACAGTTTTAATTTTTAAGAATATATATGTAGGTATAAACAATATTTGCATATTTATTGCCTAAGGTTAAATGATATGATGTGTATTGTGTTTTCACATTTGGAATATAATGTTACAGTTGTCACCTGTATTACTATCTGGATGATTTTGGTAAAGTAGTTAATAATTTTTATGACTACTAAGTGACTGTTTTCTGTGCCTTTTTATGGTTAGAATGCATGGTTAACTATTTATTACAATTTGGAGTCACTGAGATGTGTATTTTTGTATTCTGAATAAATAAATGGTTCAACTTTTGTTGTACATTTTTAAGGTGCCTTAAAATAGGCTACCTGTTCATATCTCTCTTCTTCAATAAAACCAAATACATATGCAGTATGTTTCTGCCTCATTCTTGTTTGATTTCACTTCCAAGAAAATTATCTGTGTGTGTGTGCACAGTATAAAAACTATATATTACAGTTTTGTTTTGCTTCCTCTTAAATGAAAGAAGTCTCTTCAATTCCTAATTTTGCATTCATTTCTAAGTATTTGTTTGGGTGGATAACTTATATTGACTTGATTGTACAAAACCCTATTTTAGGGTGGTTGTACCCTTTAAGTGTTTCCTCTGTAGCAAAAAAATCTGTGTGGCATTTCAATACAAAGCTTCAAAAACAAAAGTTGATAGCCACATTTTAACTTAAGACTGTAGGCCATATGTGGCATCTGATGTTCTCATGGAACACCCACATCCCTGAGCGTTTCTCTGCACAGCCTCTCTTCTGTTGAAGCTTTTCTCTCATCTTCCTTCATTTATTTATTTAACTAGAAATGTGTTCAGCAGCTCATTCTGCTTTAAGTCAATATTTCTTTGAGTCTGAGTTGGAGTTAGCCAAGGCCATCCAATTATATCCAGAGAGAGATGTAAGATATTTCTGACAGATTTTCTTAAAATTCAGCACAAATATGCACTCTAACGCTCAACAGTGAAGTGATTAAAATTTGATGCTCAAAGGTCATTGTGACCACACGAAACACATTTTTTGGCCATAACTCAAGACTTCATACGCAAATTATTACAACATTTCACACAATTATCTAATAGGATAAAATGATGAAGCAATGACATTTTATACCCAAAAGGTCAAAGGTCAGCTTCACTGTGACATCATAATGTTCTGCTTTAAGATTTTTCTCAGCATTTCACACCATGACTCAGTGAAGGAGAGATTGTGACCATATTTTACATTTGGTCAGATCCTGAGTTGGTGACATTACTCTTGGGTGTCCACCTTTTTTTTGTTTCTCATAGTGAATTTACATTACATTTACTTCAGTGAAGACAGCAAGTTTCTCACTGGAAATTATTCACTGGAATCATGTCAACTGTCAACTTTCATTTCACCAAGAATTACACTTATTATATTTGATTAAATCCTTTCAAAGTCTTCAATACAAAGGCTATATTATATGACTCTGGACAGACATGGATGTAAACTGCAACTGGACTGGTGCACGGAGGCATACAACTACGAGGTGGTAATTCTGGTTTCTCATGTTATTCACTTGATCTGTATTAACATGTTCTTGTTCCCTTCCACGTCCATTTGACAAATTACCAATAAGGACTCATCTCAACTTTTTTCCTCAAGGAGCAAAAACTTGATGAACCGCATGCCTGTTGGATAGTTTAAAAGATTTATTTACATGGTGTTGATGTGCCCACAGTAACAAAAGTTCCAGATTTAGCAGATTTTGTGTTTTATTTTTGTTCATCTGTTTTTTTTCTCATCATGATATGAAACTGTATATGGTCTTATATTTTAGATATCATTATATAACATGTGTTGTGTTTTCCTGGTTTTAAGGGCAGCATTACAGTAAAGTGATGTCATTTTGTGAGCTTACCAGACTGTTCTCTTTGTTCTTATACTTGTCTTTACACACTCAGTCGTTTTATCCCCTTAATGGTTATCAAGGTATGTGATCAAAAATATTGTGATGTCTGATTTTTTTGCCCAGTCCTCCTTTATGAATGGCTTTTGAGGAGATCACAAAATGTCAAGGTATATATCGCAATATATAATATTGTATTATTATTGTATTGTGACATTATTATAAGGCCATATCCTCCAGCCTTATGATCACATAACATATAGGAAACCACTTTAACATTTAGTCATTGAGCTTAAGTTTGAATACTTGCAGAGAAAAAAAAACAATATTATATAGCTACTACTTTTTTTGCTGCATTTCTTTTTTTATTTAAGCACAACAAACAATTTTCTTTATGACTTGCCACACAGTTTTTAATTACCAAATGGCCAACCAAATGGCTGAACAACCCAAAGGTCAGTCTATACAGCAAATCACAGAGCTTAAATTTCTCTTTAAGGCAGTTAGTTTTCTTGTACAGAAGTCCATGTACTTGATGCACAAGACAGGACATTGAGGAATGCAAAATAAGTGCACACTCAATCACTAAACACATCACTCAATCTGCATTAGCAGAGCTGCAACCAAATGTGTTTCAAGTAGCCACAGCAAATGTGTTATTTATTGCATTATTAAGAAGTATACTGTACACCGACTGTTTGAATGCATCAACAAGGGCCCTAATAAATTAAATAGTACATCATGTTTTTTAATTCCTTTTTTGTCCGCTGTATATAAAATACAGTTGTATAAACATAGATATCAAAGACATTTAATTTGGCTGCAGTTTGATTGTTCTGTCTTCGACAGTTTTAGTGCGACACATATCGTTTTCTCGGTGTGTGATTGATGATGTCTCAAACACTCTTGTTTTCACGGGAAGAACGTTAACTCATCGCAGATGGGGAGTTCGATTCAGTTTTGCGAATCGGTGAAATATACCACAAGAGGGTGAGGTGTAAGGCTATACAGCTTCTTCAACATATCCAGTTAACTCTAAGGATAGGTCAAGCTAGATTCAAATAGCCATTTTACCTGTTAAAAAAGGTTCAAAACAATGAAAAAAGTTAGCGCTTATGTCCTTTTCCCAAATGTAATTAAAATGCATTTTGCCATTCTGTGGTCATTCGTTCATTCGTTAAGCTTAGGAACCATGGCTCGAACTTTAGGTGTAACACGGGACTATACATTGCAGTAGTGGGTGAACCAAGGTGGGCAACTCGTGCTTCTTTTCTGCAACGATAACGTTAGAAAGAATAGTTCAAAATAGACGAATCGTTCGCGGCTCGCACATTATACACAGCGGCTACCGTCAACGCTGCTGGAGTCCAACACTGAGGGGTGAGGAAAAATGACTTGATACAGGCGAATTGCTATATTTGGAAAACACCACAAATGACCATATTTTGTTCTTAGTATGGCATTTGAATCTACCATACCGTTATCATTAGCTTAGTGTCTGGGTGCTAGCTAACGACAGTAAGGTGACATTACAGACCGAGCGGACTGCGGCCTGGTTTTGCTGCTAGCCGACTGATTGACAGCCTGTCAGATAGCAATGTGGTTAATGTGGCTGTGGATGGCTGTCGTGTAATGTCTTCCAGTGGTTTGACATGAACTAATCTGTCTGCGTAATGTGCTGCGTTTAGCATGCTAGCGAGTTAACCGTGTGTCTGTTTTGGTAGCAACTGCATAGAGCCCGAGTCGTGGTGATTCAACATCAGCATCCACAGTGTGTGGCTCCTCCGTGGCCTGCTGCTGCGGCGGGTACCAGCCACACAAGGCTAGCAATTTCCTTCCAAACACCGAATGCTGGTAGAGTTGCCTTTATTAAGCTTTTGCTAACCTAAATAGGCGTATTCCATTATTTATAACATGTAGAGGTGTAATTTAACATTCCACTCTGTTGTATGAAAGTTGTCAACGTCAAGTCAGTGTTTTGTTGCACACGTCGCTTTGTTTATCTCCCTCTGTTCACGTGAAGAAGGTCTGTTGTCTGCAGTGGTCAGGCAGACCACCGCAGATACGACACTTAAAGGGTACGACCACCCTACAAGAGGGTTTTGGACAATCAAGTCAATATAACTGATCCACCCTAGACCCAAATTTAGAGACGTATATGCACGACATAATTAGTTTTTAAGAGGTGTCAATTTAACGATAAGATCATTTAATGCAACAAATGATTATTTTTGGAGACAATCCATTCTCATTGTATTCCAGTTCTCTTACTTTCTTTATCACATAAGACAAATACATTCTGCAGATCTTCACAATAAGCCTCTTTTTACAGGAAACATGTTGACATGTCAAAGTAGAGAAAGTTGTGAATAATTAGACAATTAATGGGTTAATTCTATCTGGCTGGTTCAGTTTCTCGGTATTGTCCACCTGTCCATTATCATTGCCCGTTAAAGGTCAGTCTAGTCACACTCACAGGATGTAGATTGTTGGTGTAAGCCTGTTATTGGGCGGCCATTTCAGTCACCATTCTCCTGTCTTCCGCTATCTGCATGTTAGTCAGTTTTGTGAGCTGGCTAACATACAGGACCAGCTCTAAAGATTTTGAATTTTTTATTGGTTGGCAGAACTCAAGCTGGATCCTGACAGGATCATTAAAACTCAAACTGAAACGCTTTATGATCAATCAGGGATCAATCCTGAATGATCTGTTTTATGGTTTTTATTGTATTGCATTATAGTCTGTGTCTGTATTGTTCTGTCTGTGTTTTCTTGTGAGTTTATACTTTTGCATTTTGTTGTTCAGTTTTATGTATGGTAAATGATAGATGGTCTTGCATTTTTATAGCGCTTTTCCAGTCTACTAACCGCTCAAAGCGCTTTACAGTACTTGCCACATTCACCCATTGACACACACATACATGGCGGAGTCTGCTGACAATTTGGGGTTCAGTATCTTGCTCACGGACACTTTGACACGCAGCTGGGGTGAGCCGGGATTCGAGCTAGTGACCTTCCAATTACTACATGATCCGCTCTACCACCTGAGCTACAGTCGCCCTGTAGTATCTTTTAGCTCATCTATGGCTGACATTGGAAAGGAACTTAGGCTACAAATGCTGTGGTGTATGGCATCAGTCAATGCTGCATATTTATATAAATAAATGAACCGTTTGAAGATTCAAGATTTAATACTTTTCTTGCTGTATCAACATAATTAATTGGAATTTGTCTAGGTGAGCTCACCCTAACACAGACAAGACAACAAATTAACAAATCTGGGCCATAAGAGAAGAGTCACATACACTAGCATGGATATGAGCCAGAAAAAGTAGCTGAAGTGCATAATAAAAATATCTCCTACCTGCCCAATTATTTAAAACCTACCGAGTAGCCTTCAGTTCTGACTTACGAGTGTTAAGGCGGCAGACCCCTACAGGATTTTTCAGTGCTTTTTAGGACAAATTGAGATTTTTCCAGTGTAAAAAAATTGTGTAATTCATGGCACAATTCAAAAGGGATCCGTATCCATTAACGACCATACATAATTCTTTTAAAATAAGGTCCCAAGGTGGTCAACCACAAGGGGCGGACAAGTCATATTTTACAGTTTAACAATAACTTTATAGTCTTAAATGACATCAATGAACTGAAACAGTAACATTTAACATAATTAATCACCCCAAACATTGTTTTCAGCACTGTTTTCATATCACTAATTTGCAGGGGCACAGTTACTGCATCCTGGGCTTTGCACCACCAAAGACAGGTGTGGCTTTGAAAGACTACTATCAGGTTGTCATGACTCACAGAGACACTGGAATAGAATGGAGTCCCTGTTTTTTTTTTCATTTTATTTCATTATTATTTTTACTTTAATAGTGACATCAGTGCTTTTCCTACTGTGACAAGTCAAGACGTAAGCTGTGAACAAAGCTGGAATTTGGAAATGTGTAGCGTTTTTGCCCCAACAGGGACAATCCATGATCAGGACAGTTGCAGAGTATTTATTTGTCTAATTGGTTTGATTAAGCATACTATGGAGAATATCCTGCTCCAACATTGGTCTCAATATGCAACCAGTCCTCCATTCCTGTCTCTTTGCCTGCCAGTTAAAGAAAAGTGCTGATCTCACCTGATCAGGAAGTCACCTGTGCCTCATTAGAGACCTGTGTTTGGTCTCACAGTGAACTGTGAGTTTTTCTCATGTTCTCCAGGCTGTGTTTCTCTCTTACAGTCTCTGTTTATCTATCCCTCTGACCACCCAGACTCATGCTCAGAATTTGGCTCACATCAGCTCCCAACCAAACAAGATTAGACTACACAGTTTCTGCCTTCGACAGGTTATTTTGCAGTCTCTCCTCTAAGATGTCCCCCGATAATCTCCCCCCAGAATCCTTTTTACTGCATCTACTTAGCTTCATTACATTTTTGTCTGTCATTAGTTTTATAAATCAGCTTAGGAGGATTTGTTTAGACCCAAACTTAACATACATTTTTTTTCATGAAATAACTAATACCAATTACACATGGCATTAATGTGACCACATTAGTTGCATAGATGATGATTAGGCCTGTTAAGTTTACTCTCATATATTGTACCGCTGAATGATATAGCTGTAAATGAAATAACTAATCTCTTGAGATAGTCACATCGATAATAGACATCATTGTGTCTTCTTCCCTTGTGAGTGAATTGAGATGTACTGCATAGTTGAGGTTAAGCAGCAGTTGCTGGCTGTGTTGTTTTTGAACAGCCCACCAAAGCACCCATGAGAAGCCAGGAGGTCCTGGATCACCAGAGGAAGCCAGTGGCATGTCCTCTACCCCTCTGGTTCTCAGGATGTAGGATGGGCTGATCAATAGGACCGCCTGCCTGGATCTAGACTCAATCTAGCTGCTTTGGACCATACCTCAAAGGAGAGGCTTGGATTTCTTGGGAAACTTTTCCTTCTTGTACACTGTAAATATTTTGCCTCCTTTACCCGCTCTCTCATGCTGCTTACCAAGTGTGTTTCCCCTACTCAGAGCCCACACCCCAGTTATTTTGCCTTGCTGTTTGATCTTTGATGCAGGCCTGACTGTTTGAAGAATATCAAAGAAGCATGGCCCACTATAGCTTATCCTCACCAGCAGGACAAGTCTAGACCTACTTTTAAAAGTTTGATTGGTGTTATTTTCACACAGGTTGGGAGAAAATGTTGGTCTAGAAGTTTTGGCTGTAAAATCTCCCAAATTTGAACTATAATGTCTTCTGTGGTGAGATGTTTTTTCTGCTCAGGCTTGAGTCCAATGTAAACTCTTAGCTCATTAGATTTAGGAATGCTACAGGTGCAGCAGTTAGCTCATTGTTGTCATATCATGCTTCCTATTTTAATGTGGGTGCGCAACAGTGGAGACGTAGTGTGATATTACATTGTTACTTATTAGCGCTGAGACTGTCATTGCTTTGTCATGTGATTGTTGCTGTAGTTCAGGGCAAGACAGCATTGAGCAGTTCTGTTTTCTTTTACTTGCTGAAGATTATTGATAGAATAAGAGAGAGAACCTCACACAAAATATTCAGCTGTGGGACTAAAAGTGATGATGTAAATCGCTTGAGTGTCCTCATTTTATTAGTTGGACCTAATTTTCTCCTAATTAACTACTTTGGCATGCTACTCACTCTGTTTTTTCTGTGTTCCTTCTCCCCTTGGTACCTTTCGGTTTACAGGTGTGCGGCCTGTCAGCCAGCCACGTGCAGCCCTCTGTTGCCATGGATGCCTGTGCCCGTATTAGAGGAGTTCCCATAAGGTCCAGGGCTTCAGTCCGGAAAGAGGTCTGTGTACCAGGGCACTGCATTTTGTTCTGTAACAATCTGTAGTGTACTGTATCTTTGAAAGGGGATTTCAAGCAGCACTCTCCAACGATTCTTGCTGCCTGCCATTATATCTGACATAGCATTTTTAGAGTCCACATGTAGGCCTACACAGGTCTTTTTAAAACAGGATTTTAAAACAAAAAACAATGTTTTTTTTTCCATTTGTCATGTTTAAGTAATGTTGAAGTACAACAGGTCTCATCAGGTTTTTAACAATGTTTGTTGTGTGTGCTTGTGCTATGTAGTTGCTAGATGTTTACTCCAGTTTCTAATGTAGTGAAATGTGTTTTCACATGAATTGGATAGGCGGGTAAGATCTTCAGTGGTTTTAAATGTCCATTTGAATATAATCTGATTACCCAGGATCTATATTGAAGTCGTGTAAAAGCAGGAAGAACCATAAAAGAGGATGCACAAAATACTGCTACGAGCATGCAACAGCTGTGCACGAATACATATACTGGGATTTCTCATAATTTCTGTTTGGTAATCATATACAATATATGTGTGTTTACAGACTGTGCGTGACAGCGGGGCTCAGTGTGTGAAGAGCCTCTTCAGGAATAAAAAGGAGCTTTGCTGCGTTGGCATAGAGCTGCAAGCCAGAGACACGGCAAGACTGACAGAGGTTAGTCACACAAACCACTTTGCAAATGTATGCAAAGCTCGGCCAAACATAAGATACATTAATACTGACCATCGACTGTGCTCTTTCAGATTCATTTTGTGTGTCTGCCTGGTCAATGTGAAGGGGAAGATGTCACCCAACAGGTAAGATTTCATAATTACAAATCTGAGTTGTGATAAAACACAGAAAGAATGTCCTGCTTATAGATTTTCACATGTCAAATACAATTTGGAGATGTGTAACAAAAATAATTTTCCATTGTGTTCTTGGTATCTTGCAATTTCAATTTGACCTACAAGCTAAGTTGCTTCTGTGTCTCATTCCCAAGGCTCTGTCATCTCTGCCAGGAGGGCTGTGTGAGCTCCTCAGGTCCCTCCATGTTCACAGCCTCAAGAATGACGAGGTTCTGCTGCTCAAAGACTCCCGAAGGCTGGCAGAGCACAAGGAAGCTGGGCCTCAGGTAGGTGACAGGCCTTTTGTATTGAAGTAATGTGCTCAGTCAGCATGTTGAGTAAGTGAGAAGAAGGCAGAGAAGTAAGAATGAGGTACTATGTAGTAGTAGTTTTTTTCCTGTAGGAAAATCTGTCCTACCAAGAAGTTATTTTTATATTAAAAGCCGGTGGCTCAAGATAATTTCTTGAGATAAGACTTGTTTGCATTGAATTCTCTCAACTAGTATTACTTTAGTTTACTGAAAAAACTTTTAATATGTTTATTTATACTAAAAACATGCATATTTTAGGCATTGCTTACTCTTGGCAGTATCTGGAATCTCAAACTCAACCACTTTCTAGGTGTGGCATTTTTGTTGTTTTTGTACATTTGCTGAATAGTTTTCCCCCACATTTATGGCCTTGCCTGTCCCTGCCTGTAAACGGCAAGTCTTTCTCACACTGTTAAAAAAATGCAGATAGGATAGACTTCAAGATGTTGTTTCCTCAGCCCACAATTGCACACATTTCCTTCCTGGTCCTGTGTGCCATGTTTGGGTTCACACAGGCCCTGCAGTTCTCTCCGTGGTTTTGTTGTCCATTTTAGACAGTTAGACCTCCCACTTATCTACATTACAGAGTGGACTTGCCTGCAACAAATAATCGCGCAATCAGTGTACAGACATAGCAATACACTTCCGTCCTTCTTGCCCCCTGCTGTGAGATTGGATTGCCAAATTTTTCACAAGCCTCGATCTTTCACATTATCAGCTTGCCGTCTTCTAAGTGTTTCGATTGTGATCAGTTTGACAGTTTATAGATAACAATTTCGATATGTCTGCCTGTTGGTTACAAATGCTGTAATTTCCCTTTTCCTTCTCCCTTTTTTTCTCTTTCCCTCCTTATCTCTTACTCTGCTGTTTCCATTTGCCTTCAGTGCTGGTTAAAAGCTGTGTGTGTGCTGAGGCATAATCCCAGCATGAGCATCTACACTCAGGCCAGTGTAGGATCTTTGGTGGGTTTGCTGGGGTGCTACATGGCAGGTATTCGCTATGCGTTGGAGCTTCAGGCTCTTCAGAGGGGCACAGCTGAGCCCAGCCAGCCAGAAGAGGATGACACCAACCAGTCAGTCTCATCAATTGAGGATGACTTTGTCACAGCCCTTGAGCATCTGGAGGAAGACGACACAGGAGACAATCCTTGTAGGTTTCACGTCTAGTGCCTAATGGCATTTAGTAGACTGCTCTTTGGTCTCTTACTTAGAGTAGCATGTGATCCCATCTACTTCTGAAAAGAAATTGAAATTTTGAATTAATTTGAAACCCTCTTTTTTTATACCTTAAAATTTTGTGAAAGGAATTAAAATTTTGTCATTGAACTGCACTGGCACTGAGAATTTTTTTTTTTCATTGGGATGCACTTTTCCTTAAACCTTTGTCTGTAAGCAGCACAATGATGAACAGCTTTTGTTTTCACTCAGCTTCTTTTTGTGGATAACTTTTTATCATACTTAAATTTTATCCCATCTTTGTATTTACTGTATATAACCAGGTTTCCCCACTCTCCTCTTGTGCCTTTCCACAGCTGTATCATCCTATAGCCATTTTAAAAAGCGTGATGTGGCATCACAGACAGTCCCAGCCCACAAGAGAAGAAAGGAATTATCAGGCTCTCGTATTATCATAGGTTCATCTTCAAAGAAGTATTCATCCAAAGAAAAGTCTGGCCCAGATGTATCTGTCACGGTGCAGAGGTCATCAGGTGTGGAATCCCAATGGACTTACTGCAGTCCCGGAGCTCATGTCCCGGAGCCTTTGATTCATGTCAGTGAATCAGAAGAGTCAGATTGCTCCAGCCCCAGCCCAATCATTTTCCTGGATGAGGTGGGCTATCAAAAGAGCCTGCTGGCCAAACTGGATATCCCCCAGGTGCCAGGGGGGCCCAGAGAGCGAGTTGAAGACTCGGACTCTGAAGTCAGTGAATTCTTTGATAGTTTTGACCAGTTTGATGACCTGGAGGAGCTGAGCTCAGAGAGCTGCACTCTCGCACTGCCTCTGGATGCTACTAGTGCACCAACCTCACAGAAAAGGGCTGCTGAGTCTAGCACCAGTGGGTCAGCATCCAAATATGTTTCTAGGGGCTGCTCCACTAAGGGTATGAATCCTCACCGCTTTGACCAGCCCACTCTCCCAGCCAATGTAAAAAAACCCACTCCTCTGAAACCAGGCTCTCCCTACTCACTTCACTCTGAGGTGCCTGACTCCCCTCGACCAGTGCAGACCCCCTCTGAGGAGAATGGTGGTCCACTCTTTAGTCCTGTCAGCTCATCCGCCTTCAGCCCTCTGGTGGACTCTAGTGGAACTCTGGAGTATTTCTGGAAGACAGATGAGGATGGACAGGACAGTTCAGAGCTACGTAAACCCCAGGATCTCTGCTCTCTGTATAAGACCTACTCAGACTTTGCCAGCAGTCTGTCCAAAGAAATTCTGGGGTCTGTGTGTGGCTACCAATCTGCCGTCGACATCAGTGACAACAAGAATCTCAGTTGCGTCTGCCACAAGGAGTTCCAGAATCCTTCAGGCTACCTGATGAAGCTCTCAGAAATACAAGAGACTGTAACAGTGGCTAAGCTGCAGAAGAAATCTCAGTCTCTAAAGGATGGCATTCAGAGGTTTGCCACTGACTTGGTGGAAATGAGCTTGGGCAGCGCCTTGCGAGACCTCCAAAAAGGTGTATCCTCCTGTACCACTACCTTGTGTCACCTTGCTGCCAGGCTTACATCCTCTGTATTTCAAATGGCCTTTCATGAGATTGGCATGCGCCATGCCTATGTGTTAAAGGAAAGAGCAATCAATGGATTAGCTGGCTTTCTAGTTGGAGAGGCTGTGTCTGGGGCATTGAAAGACTTCCTGACAGTGAAAAAGCAGATTTTCCACAGCACAGTAACACGTTTTGCTGCTGATCTGGCTGAGGAGCTGGTGTTTGAAGGCATTATGGAAGTGTGCCAGTTCTCCCACCCCTCAACCCCTCTCACCCCTAGTGATTGGTCCTTTGGCCACAGGCAAGAGGAAGAGGAGGAGGTAGTTTCCTCCTACGCTTCAGACTTGTCTGAATCTGTAATCCAGGAGGCCTTCATAGAGCTTTCTCAGGCGGATGTTGCCTTTACTAGCGAAGCGGCTATTAGTGTTTCTCTGGACAACATCTGTTATGTCAGTGCAGAGAACACTAGCACTCAGACGTGTAGTACTTTTGCTAACCAGCAGGTTTTAAGTTCTAGCTCAGCTGGAGCAGTCCCAGGTTTCTCAAGAGAGGATGCTACCTGCACAGTGAAGAAAGCCCTATTTACTGTTTCAGGCATGGCCAGCTGTATTCCTGTGCCCCAAGCAGGCCAAGCCATCTCCCACCTTCATGAGTCTGAGGAGACCTGTCAGGATCAGTCTAGCTTTGTAGATACCCCACAGGCCAGCCCTAAAAGAGTTACCATATCGTCCTGTGACACCACCACATCTACACAAACTCACCTTTACAGTCATGGAACTCAGACAGCTATATATGGAGGAGACCCCTCCCAAGGAAAGTCCCCATTCCAGAACTTCTCTGGCAACATGGTGGATATGATAGTAACTGAGGCTTGTGAGCTAATAACTGCTTCTAAGATGAAGAAGAGTTTTGGTGACTGTGCTGATTTCCTCACAAAGACAATCGTAAGCAGAGGGAGCTCTTCTTCAAAGCAGGATATGGCTAATTTTGAGGCTTCATATGAGGATTCCCCTACAAAGCAGGGACCTGTCAGGGAGAATTTGAGATATGACCTTAAAGAGTCTGAATATGTTAGAAAGGAAAGCCCTGTTGAGCAAGCAACAGACTGTAGTATTCCTCACATTTCGTTTCAAAGTCAGGGTAGAGTCAGCTCTGAGTTGGACCCCAGGATCAGATGTGTGGCTGAAACTCATTCTGTAATGATGGATACTCTTGGTGTGCCCGGTACCGAGACAGGTGGTCAAAGAGGGACATCTGCTCCAGGGGATGACTCGGTTCCAAGCTCTGGTCAAAAATCTGGTGGGACTCCTGGCACTCCTCCATCTACCCCTCAGCAGCCCAGTGAGGTGTCCCAGGAAAAACAGATAAAGCAGTTCTCCAAGAAGCTGAAAAGCAAGCTTGCCAAGGAATTCTCCCCTGCTACTCCCCCACCGACCCCTCACTATCAGCCTGAGCCTGGCCCAGGCCCAAAAGACATCACTCCTGAGGCAGACAAAGCTGAGTTTATGCTCAAATTGATGAGGTCTCTCTCTGAGGAGGCGGATGGCAATGAGGATGAAGAGGAAGAATTAGCAGAAGAGGGTCGTGTAGGTGGCACTAATAGATGTTTAGAGACAGGGGTTGGCCGGCATGAACTGAGCCACATGTCTGCACGCAAAATGTCCAACAAGGAAGCTCTCCACTATGCTGAGAGGCTAGCATGTCATATTGTCTCCATGGCAACAGAAATGGACACTCTGGGTGTGGCAGAGGAGGAGGGAGAGATGAGTAAAGGCAGCGAGGGAAGGAGAGACAGTGTTGCTCAGTTCTCAGAGCAGACCCTGAACACCTTGTGGGTGTATGCTGGGGAGGTGGCAGGAGAGGTCATCAATGATGTGAAGAGGATGGTGAGCTCTGCACAGCAGTGTCCATATCACAGAGCTCTAAGGAGAAGAAGTTTTGACAGATCTAGCTCTGAATGTCTGCATCAGCACCATCAACACCAGTCTCAATCCAGTATAGACCAGGACAGAAACTGGAGGGTAGGGAGGTTGGCTGAGCAATGGTCTAATGACCTGATAGCCTCTGTATTCCAGTCTCCTACATCCACTTCAAGCACTATTTCCAGCTCTAGCTCTGGCCTGTCTTCGGAGTATCCCAGCTGTGAGAGTGTAACAGATGAATATGCTGGTTACCTCATCAGGGTATTGAAAAAGGAGGGAGGCAGTAGGGAGTTGGTCTTAGACCAGTATGCCAGCCGTTTGGCGTACCGCTCCATAAAACTAGGCCTGGCTCATGCCAGTCGCAAGATCAAGCAGAGATCGTCTGGCACCCGTCTTCACTCCTCCAAGTCACTGCCAGATGAATGGAAAACTTGTGGTAGTGACACATTGTCATCCAAGGACAGAGTAGATTCAGTGGTTCGTCCGTCAGGCAAAGATGCTCAGTGTTGTTGTCGGGAATCTGAAGACAACAGTCAGAGGGAGTACATGGATATGGTAAACTTTGCAGAGTCTTTAGCTTACAATATCACCTGCGATGTCACACGCAAACTGCATCTTTCCTCTGTACGGCTGCCTAAGTCTCTCACGGACTCCTGTCTTTATAAGAAATCCAAACTTGAAGACATGACAGAAAATCTCATCAGGAACTCTTTCTCCTGCCCCCTGTTGTCCAAGGAGGGAAATAGCAAGCATTACCACAGTACAGGAAGCCTGTATGATGGAGGCTACAGGAGTAGGGTGATGCAGGTCATCGAGCATTATGCCAGGAAAATAGTTGATGACACTATGAAGATGAGCCTGGCTTCAGTTGGACATTCATCCCGTGAGCACCAGAGGGCCCAAGGCCATGACAGACACTCTCACACCCAGAGATTGTCTGAGGTGCCGGTGCCATCACTGGGCCAAGCCCTGGGAGAGAGGACATGCCGTTATTGTCAGATCCAGGAGTGTTCGTACTGCACCAAACTTAGCAGGCATCACCACCATCCAGTATTACAGAGGAGGAAAAGGGGGCCGGAATGTCAGACAAGGGCTGAGCGTCTCTCTAGCCTGGAGATTCCAAAGATCCACATTGACCTGGACCACAGGGCAGCGCTTGCTGAGGAGATGGTGACCATGGCAATGGAGACAGCCAAACGTGAGCTGAGCAACACCAGTCTTAATGCAGATAGTGGCATTGGCCATGATGGGACCAGCTATGCTGAGAGCCTAACTGCTGAGATTATGACATCAGCCCTATCCAACATCTGCCAGGCTGCCAACATCAGGTACATACACTTAAGATTCCTAGTAGTTGCTTTTGCGTGTCATGTCCATATTTTTATGATATGGCTAAGGCCACACATATAGCATTTAGTCAGGTTTATTTATTTGGTTTCAAAAGCTTCTTTCATCTCACATTAACTTCTTACCTGACTTTACCAATTTACCAGGAATTTGTAGATTTTTGCATGGATTTTGAAGCCTTTTCCTTTTTCATCTCTCTGTGGGTTTAGCTTTCCAGGAAGGGAAGTCACAGAGTCCTCTGTGTCCCAGCAACTGAGTGTAGGGGATGACAGTCTGGGCAGCTGGTCTAACTTGAGCTTTGAGGATGAGCACCCAGACGACAACAGCAGCTTTCTTCACCTCAGTGACAGGTATACAACCACAAGATTTCTCGTACATAGCATACCAAATATCCAGTTACCTGTACACTGCTACAATTTCTCTTAGTGTTTTACTATAGTGATGAATGATAATGCAATGCTGTAATAAATGTATTATTATACTTCTGGTTTTACCATTGCTGTAATGTAACAGCACTGATTTAAACTATTCTGTCATTTATTGCACAGCATCAAACTAAAATGTTAAAAGCATGTAATTTTGGATTCATAAGATCACTGTTGGCTAATAATTACATCTGTTCTTACTATGGCATGCACAAAATTAGATTAAGGGAATTTAGCTTTTAGCTGTCCCAGTCTTCTCCTATAGTACTTTCAAACCAACTACAATGTGATAAGACACAGTGCTAAGGAGTGCAGATTTCTCTTAAGATATTTCTAAGAACAAGGATAGGACTCAGGTTTCAGGCAGTTTTTGAATTTTCTACCAGAACTAGGAGTTTTTGAAACCCCTGCTGTGAACCAGGTCATTGTTTCCTCTCACCCAGAGAGTACGTAGCAATATTTTCTTGTGATATGATGACAGCTGCTGTTGCAGTCATCTCACAGGATCCAGGTTTGATAGCAACAACAGGTGGTGCATGTGACTGTCTTAGCCACATTACCCCCTGTCTTTAATTCAGATGTGATCAAACTAATCATGGTTTCTGTGAAATATTTATTTGCATGGTTGTACCATTAACATTTTTGAAGGTAACATATAGGATACTAGATAAGGGTGTGCATCTGTCCTTTTCTAAGAAGATCCGATATTTATCTAGATACAGGGGCGCCGATATGTTTCAGGGATGAAACATTTTTACCAGATATACAGGACAAATCAGTACTGTATTAAAAATTCTGTGCAATTCAATGTGATCTGATGCAGCCTTACAGTTCTTAACATTTGTTTAATGCGCTCATTCATTTTCCATTTTAAATGTATATGATCTATTTCTGTAAAAGGCAGTTCTTGTGGTTCCCTGGTGTTTTATCAAGTATATTTGATATACTTCATGAAAGAATGTATTTTTGTCACTTTATAGCATGGGAAAAACTGGTAGACAAATGTCATTTTTAAATCGCACTGACGGCGACAATGAGAATAATGATTGGTTGCACTGTCGCTAATGTCCACATCAGTATTGTTGCTGGCTGTTGCCAATCATGATTGTGATTATGATTTTTGCAGTAGACAGACAATTGTATTGTTTCATCATACAACCTCTCCAGGTGTTACTATAGTATCCTGCTACTGGTGAACTTAACCTCACAAAAACAACCACACTTTTTTCAAGTTTTCCTTCTTTTTTTAATGTCTTTCAAACTTTAGACTTAATGGTGCACTATGAACTGTGTCTGTGTTATCAAACATATTCTTAGTAGTCTGTCTTTATCCTTTGCAAGCATGGATCCAATAGAAACAAACTTTTGTGAAAGTAATGCAAATGAGTCTCTTCTCAGACCTACTCAGGTCAGTATAGAAAAAATGTTTTACTGTTATGTTGGACCTGTTTTAGCAAGTCTCTGTCTGTGGTTGAGTCTCTCAGAGATGATCTCCAAGATCACCATCAGGCACAGTGAATGGTTTAGCAATCTCATTTAGACTTCACCACCGAAATATAATTTTGTCTGATTTGTGTAAGTGCAATATGTATGTGCATTATATCTGAGCTCTAACAGATATGTTGTTAAAGGGGCAATTTGTAAGATGTGGCAAGAATTTTGATTTAAACATTAAAAAAGTAAACTAGTAGGGCTGTCACTTTTTCAAAAAATCAGAAAACAGTCGGCAAGGGATATGATTAGTCAACAGAGCAAGCGAGCCCAATCGCATCAGAAACTACAACAACTGTTATGGAGAACCCACATCATTTTAAAAGTAAAAATATCATAGCCTTACTTTACTTTACTTTCATCTTTGTTCAAGTTTTCCAAGTCTTCTTTTTTCGGCAACTTCAAAAACACTTTTCCTTTTGCGGTCTCCGGGCTTGTTTTGCGCTGCCATCATCAAAATTGGTGTGGAGAAAGCTTTTACAATTGAGTTTAAATACCAGTAAGCTGTTCCTTGACATCACTGGTTGACTACTGACAGCTGCGCGCAGGATGTCCACAGCTGCGCATCATCAGGGTTGAGTAAATTACGTACGTTACAAACGTAGCTCACTTGCGAAAAAAAGACAGTTGATTGACGTACTCAACGACCAATACCGAAGGGCTAGTGGTCGTTCTTTATTGGCTACTGTTTTTTGGGCCCCACCACGTTCACACTTTATATTTATTTTCACTTTTTTTTTGGTTTTTCATAAGTAAGGGGCTGCTACAGGTCTCTCCAGTAGGTTTAACAAGGGTTTAAAATATGATAGAAATTAAACATCCGC
>OMLP01012999.1:0-10955 GCA_900302685.1 Spondyliosoma cantharus | reverse complement strand
ACTGAAAGGGAAACTCGTCTCCAGGCAGTGTGAAATAGTGAAACGCCTATTTTAAGTATCTTTACCCATGTTTGATAAACACACTTATACACACTAACTTTTTCCTGTCTCTGGCTCAAAGCCCATTGGTGCCTACTGAAGACATTAATCTTTAAAAACATTCACAAATATTCACTTTCATCTTTACAAAAGGCTAAAACATCAGGTAGTAAAACAATAAGGAAAATAAAGAATATCACCAGACCTATCCATTAAATACGAGCTGTGACGAAATGTTTTGTTTCTACTGCCATGTTGTTGCATCCACTCCAAAATACGTCTGCACTGTAACTGTGACACTGAAGTTCAGGTGACTTGGATGATGTTTGTTTAGTGCTACTTTATTTTGAGCATATCACTGCTTCTAATGGAGTATCAGCAATCTATTTCTCTACCTGGCTATGTAAGGTTAGAGGTGGCAGAGGACAAAAGACGCAGATAGCCGTTCAAGCATGCTGTGTGTGTTTGTGTGTGACATGTCCATACCTGCCACTGACCTGCAGGCCAGCCAGGAGGAGCTCACTTTGCCAGATGTTCGAATGGCACACTGACCTGAGAGTGGAGGGAAAGATGAGAAGCTTGAAGCGGATCAAAGATAGAAGACAGAAACCTGAAACCTTCCAACGACAACTACGGTGTCCTAGCGCTTGATTTATCTCCTGAGTTTGGTTCTTTGGGCTGTTTCTGAAACCAGCTCAATCAGTAGATACTGAATAGAGCTGTCAAGATCATGGGAGGATAATATGCAAACATCCTTAATTTGTGTAAAATTGTGTGTATTCAAATTTGCAACATCTGCTCCATCACATTATTTTAGTGTGTGTAAGATTCTTCGAATAGTGATGTAAATATACAACACAATCAGTCTGGATATTTAGGATGGCTGCTGCCGTTACTGCAGGATGCAGACATGATCCCTAATAAATGAAGAAGCACTAGAGGGAGTCCAATTATAAATTATAAAGAGGCTATGGGACACAAGGAGCAGGCCTCAGTGGATTAGTCTATTCTGTGTCTATATCATGTCAGACTTAAACAAAAACTCTGCGCATCAATATGCTGGTGGTGGTAATTATGAGTAGATTATGTTTGAATATTTTCCCTGCTCTAGCAATATTGCCAAGCTGGAACGATAAATTATGAATCTGAATCAACATAACAGAAAATATAGCAATGTCAGCAGGTCAAGGTAATGAGAATCCTTCTGATGCACAAAAAAGCATGCTACATAGAAAATGAGAGTAATATCAGCTGCAGATGATTTATGGTTGATATGTAATTATGGCCTAAAATAAGACTTAGGAGATATTCTAGTGACACCGCAATGTTGTACTAAGGAACACATTTTGCAAAGATAAATGTGAACTTCACTGTGGCGTTACAGGAAAAGTCAGGAGTATTGCCAAATTATGTAGGATTTATCCTCTAGAGACCATGAATGGCTCTGCTGACTGTAAAGGAAGCCCAAGAAACAGTTGATGTGATATTTTAACTAAAGCGGTGTATCAACTGACCAACTAGCAGGGGTAATAGCATGGAAACACAAAAACTTGCAGCCTCTATAAATATTTTGTGCATGCAGCATTAAATCTAAATCATGTAATTTGCACTTGTTAGCACTAGGGGTGTAACGGTTCACCAAACCCACGATTCGGTTCAAACTTTGGTTTTTGACTCACGGTTCGGTTCAAACCTCAGTTTTTACAAACATACTGAAAAACCTTTTGGAAAACTTCCAGAAAAAATTTCTGGATTTTATTAAAGGATTGTTGCATTGCAATATCAAGAATATGAATATTACTTAAGTTATATTAACTTAACCAAGACTTTAACACTTCTCTTTAGACCAGTCCACAATAAAAAAAATACTAAATCTAAAAAAACTTCTATTAATCTCTTAACTATCCAGGAATACAAAAAATAAACACCGAAACAACAATATAACAGCCGGTGCACGTTGATAACGACACGACTGCCATCCTCCTTAATATCAACTGGAAACCTAAAATGTCTCCACACGGCTGACTGGAATGTGGCCGGGGGATCTGCAGCTCAGGTTTATGACCCATCTTGCAGAAATGAAACTGACCTGACACACCTGTGCGGTAGGGGCGGGTCGGGGATGAACCGAGGTTCGGGAAGATGGAATGAATTTCTGAACCTAAGTCCTGCAAACCTAGGTTTTCGGTTTCGGTTCAGAACCGTTACACCCCTCGTTAGCCCTGTGTTTGATGAACCATTTTCTAATGAATAAGACAAGAACACTTGGCTAAAGCAGTGGATGCGCATAAAACATGCAGCTACTCCCCTCACAACAAAACCTCACTGAAATGTAAATCCACTGTCTCCCTACCTGTGATGCAGTGATGCGTGATTGGTCGAGGCGTGCAGTGAGGTCAGAGGAGGAGACGTTGGCGGGGGCCCCGCGATGAAGCCTCATGGCCACCTTCCTCTCTCGTTCGGCTCGCTCTGCTCTGCCGGCCTGAGGAGAGCGGTTACCTGCGCACAAACAAAGGTACATTCTGTTGCAGCTGTGTGCCAGAGTTCGTTCCAAACGTCCAGAACCACAAACAGCCTCCTCACCTGACTGCTGGACCCCACGTGTTGCCGGGTTGGATGGCGCAGCATCTGCCTCGTTCCTCACTCTGTTGGCTGCTGATTGGTTCGGACCAGCCGGCAAAGCTCGGCCTCCGGCTCCTCTTTGGCCCCCTCCTGCCCGCTCCTCCCCTTCTTTTCCCTCCCTTCTCTCCCTGTCTCCATCCTCTGCGGTCCTGCTCGCTCCCTGAAAAACAGAGGAGCAGTACAGAGGTGAACCTATGCTGTGGAGTAGAGAACGGACAGAAGCGTAATGGAAGAGAAGGGGACAGTTTGAAGCTGTCGCTGTGACAGGTATAAATTCTGGACAAGCTACTCACAAACTTCAGCATGTTCCAGTCAAAAACATAGTCGTAGGAGAAGCCCTGTCTGTGGAAAAGGTTCCTAAAAAGCTGCCTCAGATATGAGTAGTCCGGTTTGTCATCGAACCGCAGCGAGCGACACAGATTCAGGTAAGTGGAGAACTCAGCTGGAAAACACAAGAGAAAGGGTGGATTTTAAACACAAGACAGGTCAACTGTAGAGGGGTTTTTTGGTAAGAAATGTGGCTGACATTTTGCAAAAGCTTTCTTTAAATTGGTCTTTCTGCTTTTATAACTATTTGTAGCTGTTTCTCTATACTCACAGGGGTATCCCTTGCAGAGCACCTCGATGGGGGTGGACATTTTCTTCTCACTGATGCGTTCATACTTCTGCCTCTTGGTGGCAGCCTTGAGCCCCTGCCAGGGCAGAGAGCCCAGGTTGAAGTACATGAGAACGTACCCCAGAGACTCCAAGTCATCTCGCCTCGACTGCTCTGTGGAGGCAAACATGGAACGGATAGAGTCAAGGGGGATGAGTGTGAAATGGTGTAAAGGTTTGAAAGAAAAGAAGAAGAACAGGGAGAGGAGGAAAGGAGGAAAAGTGAAGGAAAGGAAATGGAAGGAGGCTGCAGCTCTGAGAACTGAGATCAATAAACATGCATATTGCAACATCTCTGCTGACATTTTGCTGTGAACACACACATAAACCCCAGCAGGGTGAGCAGAACACACACATTCACACAGATATCTAGGCCAGCCTCAGTGTGTATGCTGTCTTACCGATGCCCAGATGGGTGTTGATGGAGGCATAGCGGGCAGTGCCGGTGAGGTTCTTATTCTCGCGGTAGGGGATGTGCTGGTGCGTCCGGGCGTCACGGTATTTCTTAGCCAAGCCAAAGTCGATGATGTAGACCAGGTTGCCTTTCTTGCCAAGCCCCATAAGGAAGTTGTCGGGCTTCACGTCTCTGTGGATGAAGTTCTTAGAGTGGATGTATTCAATCCTGCTGATCTGAAGTACAGGGATGACAGCAGGGTTTAACAGAGATTAACACGATCCCATTACCAAAAAACTGCAATTCATAAGAAGATGCTATGAGTTTTTAGGTTTAGATTTTCAAGGAGTCCCCCGGGTTGTTTCATGTCAGTATGCAATGACAGTCAACTTACAGAGACATGAAATTTTAGATGAACATTTTGGCTCAAAGGCATTCTACTGCAATTTAGAAGTGCACCCTCTTAAAGATGGAGGAGTCACAAAAAACAGACTTTAAAAAGAAACATTCAAAAACAAAGCAGCAGCGGACAAAATGCACTTTCAGACTTTTCAGTATTCAATTCCCATAATGCACCTCAGTATGGTCTTTTGTTAGACCCTGTCTAGTAAATACGGTCTTCTTAAACACAAAGTTCATAACACCGGCTTTGAGCTACATGAGTCTCAAGCCCACTTTAAATCAGATGACATCATCAGGGTTATTTTCTCAAAGGACTGACTGCATAGAAAGGGGTCAAAACAAAAAAACAAAGGACAAGGTATACACAAATAGTGTTCCAAAAAGATGTTTCTGTCATTTGATGTCGTTCTTAGTGTTTTTTTCTTCAGTTATCACTTAGTTATTTGATGTTATAAAAAGGGGGGTGATGTCTTATTTTACACTGAGCCCTGCTCAAGATTGACGCAAGCATGTGTATAAGAGGAAACTTGATACCACAGCTCCACTGCCAGATTAAGTACTAGTGTTGTGAAAAGTATCTAAATATCAAAACATACTGCTACTGAATATTTGTAATGGCTTCAACACTAATTTTTCACAGTATCGATACTCCAGTACAAGCTGCATCTTTTTGCTCTCCTCATCTCAGTAAGATGAAATGGAGATACGTCAATATGTAGATGGTGTGCAAACCTTAGAAGTGCCACAGGATTCTTTGTGTATTTGGGTGTTTCTTGCATTTAAAGGATTTTCTTTAAGGGAGACGTAATCATTTCTTTTTCAAGTTCACCATTTTTTCTTTTGGGTTACTACTACAATAGGTTTACTTGCTTAAATGATAAAAAAAAACTGACTGTACTCCCCCTCTGTCTAAAACGCTCTGTTTTAGCTCCTGCCTCTTTAAGGTCACCCCTCCCAAACACCCGTCTGTTCTGATTGGTCAGCTTACACACACCTGAGCCAGGACTGCAACAACAACGGAGCACCTGTGCTAAATTAATTCTTACGTACCAAACTAGCCACTCTGCAAAAAGTATGCAAATGTGGGACATGGCGACATAGGGTGGTGTCAGCAAGTCACAGAATAAAAGGCGAAACTACTGGCAAGGCATTTCCAGAGCAGTGTTTTCTGTTCAAGCTCTTTTATATGGACAAGAACATATATACAACACACCAAAGCATAACAGGTCTCCTTTAAGCACGCATCTATAATGTCAATGCCATATTGTCCTTGAATGCACTAACGAGGAGGGGTTTTGAAACAGGCCATGCTTAAAACTGCATAGCCAAACAATAATTAAAATGTTTGAAAAAAAAAAAGGAAAGCAATACAATCTGTAGTGATGGAGAACCATTTCTTGCACATCTCTCTGCAAGCTGATTTTTTACAGCATATTAAAAAGAATTGCACCATACAAAGTAGAAATTGATCCTTTCTGCATTGCTCCAAAACATACAAGTACTGGCCGAACTGGCCTGATTTTTCTTCAGGTTTCCAGAATAGTGAGTACGTTAGTCTGAGCATCTGGCCAAGAGTTGTTCCCTTTTCACATAATGAATAACCTAAACTGGCTTTGATTGGTAGAGTTGTGATACTTGGAGTCTTTATAGTCCAACAGTTATAGAGTGTTTGGTCTAAAACTGAGGGTGAATTTTAAAGGCTGCAAGTCTCATTGCCTGGTAAAATAATAGTTGAGACATTGGTATTGATCAATAATTCTGCTCGCTTGTCTGCAGATATATTGAGGTCATTTCACGTTATGGGACAGTTAAAATCTTCGTTATTGCCCCTTTAGAGGACAGGAGAGGAGAAGAGAGGAGAGGAGAGATGTTACAATGACAGAGCGATTAGGAAAAGAGGTCAAAGTTGCCAAGAGAAAATAGGACGGAAAGAACAAATGTGCCAGTTGTAGACTAAAGAATGACATATGAGGGATTAAGGAGGCTCATAAAAGACACCGCAGGCTGACCCCTGCGACAAGGATTAGGCTGACTTGCGGAGCTTCCACGTCCTAGATTTGAAATGGCTTTTATAGAGGAGCTGAATTGTGGGAGATAGTGAGGGGATAAGATTTGTTTCCAGCCAGGAAACAAGCTTCAGAGGTTTAGATGAGAATTATTCTCCGATTTCAAATGATCCACTTAGTTCCAGTCCAAAAATAGTCACATTCATTTATTGAAATCTGTGTAACTGTCCAGCCCGAGGTCGACTTCAGTACATCATACGTGAGCAAAGGTGTAACTTTAGACTACTGTTATCTTTTTAAATTTGTTTGTAATTGCATAATTTCAAGTGCACCGTTCCATTGTCTATAACTTTAACTGTGTATCCATTGTTTCTCATCCATGGGTGCCTTTGAAAACCCACTGACGCTACCAGGAAACATAACACTGTTCTGCAGCAGAAATTAATTACTACTAACGGACTGTCTGACAATTATTGGCTCTGCATCTCGGATAAAACCCAGATGAACTATATGTGGGGATGGGAGGATTTAAGTTGCAGAAGAATTCTGCAGTGCTATATGGTAGGAAACTGGACGATTCAGTTTCTTGAAGACAGTTCACCTCTCATCCATCTGACTAACTGGAGGGGAGTTGCATTTGCAGGCTTTAAACCTTGTGTGGGAGCATCCTTACAGAGTCGCTGAGGACATGTTCACAGTTGAACTCTGAGTTTCAGAGTCGTAGGGCTAGGTGAGCCCAGCTGTGAACGGTTGTTCACAGCTGGGCTCACCTAGCCCTAACAACCCACAAGTGGCCATAACCACTCTGAAACTCAGAGCTCACATGTGTCCTTAACGGCTCTGTAAAGGAGACTCCCACACAGGGTTTAAAAGCCTGCAAACTCCCCTTCAGTTAGTTAGAACTGAAGAATTTTCTTGGATGAGAGGTGAGACGTCTTCAAGAAATCGAAACGAGTCCGGTTGCCTACGATACAGCACTTAGAATTACACCTGGACGTGGACGACTGAGAACCTTAATCAACATCTTACAGAGAAATGTTTGTCTCTCAAGAAAATGTAAGGTAATGTGATTCCAGCATGTTTATTGTCATTTTAAGAGTTTTAGGCATTTTTTTTGATGATTATTGAAAATGTTTGGCGAGGATAACCATGATATGAAATTTTTATATCATCCCATGTCAACTGTTATGTTTTACCATGTTGACTACTATCAGTCAGTCTGTCTCACCATCTGGTCGGCCAGCAGCAGGACTGTTTTCAGACTGAACTTGCGGGAGCAGAAGTTGAACAGGTCCTCCAGACTGGGTCCCAGCAGCTCCATCACCATAACGTTGTAGTCACCTTCTGCTCCACACCACTTAATAGAGGGGATTCCCACTGTTGGGAAGGGAGGAGGGGCAATCAGAAGGTTGGGAGACCAGCAATTTTCACATTTGGTTTCATATGCCGTTCGCATTCATACTACTACCACTGATATAGCAGAAGATGAGGGTGAACAATATTTTTAGGTATTCACAAATCAATATTTCTAGCTTTTTCTAACTTTCTCCAACTGCAGAAGTTCCCCCAGGGGTACAAATACCCTTAGTGTGAATCATCGCTCTTGCCCCAAGTATTTGACTTTCATGCTGCACATAATAACCGTTCATCTGCACCTTGTCCTCAGTTATATACTGTGTTACTATTTTTATTATTTCTATTATGCTCTATGTAGCTAACACCATAGCTAACATTGCTTTATATTACTTATATTACTGTATAATAATTCAATATTAGTAATTTATTTTCATATATATTTCATATAATTATTACTGTCTAGACTGTATGTTACACATATTGTATATTACATATAATAATATACTTAAATATGTAGTTATGTATCTTGTATTTGAATACTTGTATTTGAATACTATACAGTAAACGCATTGGGGGAAAGTAACTTTGTACTCTTTTTCAAGTTCTGTACTTGATTACAATTTTGATCACTGTGTACTTCTACTACACTATGTTTAAAAATGAATATGGTATTTTTTGCTCCACTATGCAGCACGATATGCTTCAATATGATATGATGCAGAACTATACTAATAATCTAAACTGTGGCATATCTGCATGTATGCAGGTTCTGCATTGATTTAGAATTATATATTATTGTAAAATAATATAACGCTGTAAAAGAACAATGAGTACTTTTTATTTTTATAGATGTAAGATCATTTACAGATAATACAGTACTTTCACTCAACATTTCAAATTTCTGGGCTTTAACTTGTAACAGAGTACTTTTAGACCATAGTACAGTGTTCTTGAATTCTGGTCCTCAGTGACCCTTATCCTGCATGTATTTTTGTTTTTTTCCCCTGACACACCTGATTCTTCAAGCTCTGTTGAAGCCTGTTCAAGACTTATTCATTTAAATCAGGTGTGTCCGGGCAGAGAAACATCTAAAACCACGAAGGACAGAGTCCCCCCAGGAACAGGATTGAAAAACACTGCCATAACACTTTTACTTCAAGGTGCAATAAGTAAGAATTTTAGTCCAAAACATACCAAAAGAAAGTAAATTATCAACAAAATAACAATTTTGACATTATGTCAAAGACGTCTATGTATTCTGTTGCAAAGAAGTGGCATGCTAACCAGCTAGACCCTAGCCATTTTATACCCCAAGAGGTGACAGTCTGATAGTAAACAACACAAGCACTCCCTTGATGCTCTGAGCTCCAAGTCTGAGCAGAGTCAGCAAATACTACCGCCTGCTGCATGGTTAACTAAGCTTACTAGCTAACAACAGCTACAGGTAGTAGTTAGCGGCAATGTTTGGAGGATTGAACTGCATAAACAGATAAGATATATATTTACTTGCATTTGTACTTTCATTTCAGTAGAAACATATGGCCAACATACAGCTGATGTAGTATGAAGGTTTTCTATTTCCCTAACTATCCGTAATGCTATAGTTACATATCATTTTTTGAGTTATTTCATTCAAATAGTTATTTTTTGTTTTCTAACCTTAGCCTGCTATGGAATGTGAAAGCTTTGGAGGGATCAATTAAGTCTTATCTTAAATTATGCATTAACATGCAAGGCTTCAACAGAGATCAACAGCACTCAGCAGCCCATGACTTCACCTCAGTGAGACTGAATGACCTTTAATATCTTTCAACAACCCTGAAATGACCTAAATGCTCCTTCACTCCAGTCAAAGATGCCTTTCATGTGTCCCTGAATGCACCACAAATGCCCTTAAATGTCTCTAAATGCCTCCTCGACAACAGTAATCATTGTTAAAACCCCTCAGCAGCTTTTAATGCCCCTCAGTGCCCCTTAAACTCTTCACTGCCTCTCAGTGCCGCCTAGTAAAGCTTTCAAAAAAACCTGGAAACCTTTCTCAGTGTGTCTTACCTCCCCCCTGCATCATCTTGTAAAATTTGCTCTCAATGTGGAGCTGTGGGTGTTTGGTCTTCACACATTCCAGTTTGATGGCTACTTCCTCTCCTGTAGCGATGTTAGAACCTGAAATACCAGAGATGTAGTTACAAAGCATTAGTCATTTCCAAAACATAAAGGGACCTGAGAAATTTAACAGTGAAAACTAGAAATATGTGTATTAAATGCTTGTTGCTATTTAAAGATAAAGTTTGCCTGTCAGCTTAGCACAATTCAAATTCTCACCGAGGTAAATATCTCCAAAGGATCCGCTCCCTATCTTCCTCCCAAGGCGGTACTTGTTCCCCACCCTCAACTCCATGGCTCCGAGCTTTTCAACTCACTGAGGGGGTAAAACACATGCAGATACAATCACACACAGAGCTTCAGTCATCAGTCACCGTCGATCAATAGGGTTAAAGGACAGCGGTGCAAAGCTGCAGACTTTGAACTTAAAGCTATGAGCCCTGGGGCGGCTGTATCATGAAAGAAAATTAAAGTGGACGCTCTGGGGAAAAAAAACAACAGGAGAGATGTGAAAGAATGAAAAGTGAAAATAAGTGAGCCACAGCAGTGACGTAGTCCAGCCTGAGTTGAACCCTCTGGAACTAGGAAGGAAAATGTTGCTCACTTCCACTTGTAAAGCCACTCCATGTGACTAAACCCCACTGTGGAAGCCAAACATTTTTCAGTGTAACCCACCCGGCTCGTAACGGCCAGTGTTTGGGCTCTGACACCTCCAGAGGACGTGTTAATAAATTCCGGCATCTCAAAGGACAACAATTACAGTGTTTATAAAGTGCACAGGGAAAAAAGGTGAGAGCGAGGAGGAGCGGAGCGTGGAGTTGTGTAACACGATTTATTCAGGGCTGCAAGGAGGTGGGGGGCGGATCAGCATCTCACACTCTTCCCAAAGCACTTCAAGGGAGTCTGGTCCTGTGTAAGAGAGATTTGCATAAACTCCCAATTTCTGGACTGGAGTCCCCTGACGAAATCTGAATGAGTCATGTTTTCCTCACCCGAGCCCCTATCTGTCTGAACAGCCATGAAATACAGTGGGAAATGACCGAGGGCTCTTACCGACAGAGGGTAGGCTTCACAAGCCGGTTTGACATTGCACTAAACGCTGACCAAGTTCATTTTTCTGGTCTTGGCTGCGTTGTGGACCTACATCCACATATGCTGTGTAGGGGGGAAAACAAGGCACTGCTGCACATTCCCAAAGCCTCCACCTCAGGTCTCTCCAGCTCCTCTCCTATCACAGCCTCCTAGGAAGCTGCCGTGTTACAAAACTGAGAGCCACTGGTGCTGCAAAGGACCGCAAAAAAAACAGGCAAGATGTTACATTTTCAGAGAGATCACTTCATGCAGTTGCCCCAGATACCAGCAGCGAGGGGAAAAAAAGG
>OMLP01012998.1:0-18553 GCA_900302685.1 Spondyliosoma cantharus | reverse complement strand
CAAGTATTCCCATCACATTGACTCTAGTCATCGCAGACCACGAGACATGAAGATGTGCTGTAATGTGTTTCCATTTGCTGTCTGGCTGCCTCCCTAGACGGGATATCAGAGGACAGTGGCGCACTCCCAGACTGTTTATGAAGTACAGCGGCTGCCTCTCAGGACCGTGCGCCAGATGAGAAGCGACTTGGCGCTTGAAGTGTGAGACCTTCATTTGAACTCCGGGCCATGGGGAGATGTCTTGCATATGATTCCAGGAGACACAATTTATAAAAAGGCTCTGATGCATAAATTAAAGGGATAATGACTGAAGCGAGCCAAAGTAGCAATTTATTTTAAAATAAAACGCAATCGTCCCTGAACATATCATTGATAGAGAGGATAAAAGTAAAGAGTTGATCAAGTTATTCATCCATTTCCCTAACCATTAAACCAATTGTATTGATTTACAGAATCACACTCTTCTCTGCACACAGTTCGCACATTTATTCCATCCATAATTCATTCTGTGTTTAATTTTGCATTCTTACTAAACTCAACACCAGGACCAGAAAGCAAGATGGTGCAGTTGGAAATTTGTAATTTAAAGTTGTAATTTCTCATTCCTGCAGCAAACAACACTGACCACCATTGGAGCAGAGATGGCAAACTTGTTTGCAAATAATTTGCACCCAGCTGATCCGGTACGACGTTCAATCAGAGTGGCCGTCTGATTAATTCAAGTCCAGCTCCGTTTCTTTGTTCTGATGAATATATCTGGCTTTTTAGTTGCTCAGTGTTCCAGTTATTGAGACATATACTTTTTGTTCCCACTGTTAAAAAAAAAAGAAAAAAAAAAAAAGCCAAATTATCCCAGATACGAGCGCTGACATTTTGGTGATGTACTTCTGTAGGCCATCCTGGAAGTTAGCCTAGCCCAGGTTCCCCTGACAAAAAGCCTCTGGGATTGTCAACTTGAAATAATTTTGATTATTGCAGAAAGCAAAAAAAAAAAAGCTCATTTATTTCCTCATTTACTGGTTTCTGCCTAGTCTGCGTAGTATCGAGCAGGGTTATCTAGTTGCCACCTATCCCACCTTTCTATAGCAGCAAACAGCACGTTTAAACCAAACCAGAAAAATACACACTTGAACATACAATAGCAAAGCAATGATGATGTTTACTTTTAATTTTCCATTGACCCATCTGCTTACATGAAGATGTATGGACTATACCGAAGTCAGCCACTTTATCTTTATAATCAAGATGTTTTGGATGCAATTTTGGGGAGCTGTCCTGTTGTCCATCTTTTTTATGTATAGTAAAGGGTTCCAGCTAGTTGCAAAATGACGACAACGCTGGTAACTGTTATGAAACTTAAACTTACAGCCCAAAAACCAAAGCATTTAGGCAAAAAACTTCAGAAATCTTGGGGTAATCCATTAAAATATTGATCAAAGCTGCTTTAGAGTGCACCTGTGAAGCTTTTGCATCACATGGGCCATCTTGGACACAAGCTAAAGTTACAGAAAAGGGTAAATGTAGCATTAGCACATGCAGGGAAGTGTCATAATCTGAGCAAATGTACTCCAGTATGTCTTTCCCTAGGTTTGTGTTTACCATTTCAATAACATAATCTGCAATTTCACATAGTTTTTACTATTGTTAGGATAAAATAAACCAAGCACTAAAAACATAATGCTAAAGAAGTCCACTGGGACTAACTACAACAATAAGCTCTGGGGTAAAGTCATTTGATTAGTTTGGATGTTTTCCATGTCAATTTTACATTGATATGGCTTACGTGGTGCCCAAAACAGCTTGGGTGCCACACCTAAGCTTCATAAATGTCAGTTAAAATCCTGCACTAATATGTTTCTAAAGTTTGCCAACATTAGCCACCATAGGCTACTGGTCATACCAGACCGTGTAAGGTTGTAGCGGCAAAACCCTTGAGTGCTGTGTAAGGGTGCAACTCATTCTTTATGAAGTGAACCTTTCATTTGTAAGCAGAAGACTGAGCTACATTTTCTTAAAAAAATAACCAAATCTCCTTTATGTCAGACAAGGACACCGTAAATAAAGCTTAAGCGGTGTGTTGGCAGCTTTCAATGGCAGCAAACACTGCAGTAAAGTTCTCAGAAATCCTGCACATAAGATGTTCCTGTTTACCAGCATAACCATTCACTCCTGTAAAAAGTGAGGCCATTTCCATTTCGGCTTCTTTTCTTGATTTGTCAGGACCTGTAGGTGGGAAAAAAAAATGTTCCTGACTCCAGGACATCATTTGGGCAAACGGGTGGGTGTATGACGATTCATGAGTTTGTATGGGAGCATCACATTCGAGGGAGCTGTATTGATTGAAATGGAAAAAAAAAAATGAAATTTAGACAGGAGCGGCAGCCAATTTCAGACAGGTGCCATATGCAGAAAATGATGCACCTGTTTTTAATTCACATGGACTCCTGGGACACTTAATAGACCTGCCCGAACATCTATGAATAAGAAGCATAGGCACATTTTGGAGCCTATTACAACATGGCAACTTGATAAAAGGGTGGAAATGTGTAAAGATCGCAATGCAGTGGCAAAAAATGTTGTTGTCATTGCTATAAATGTAGGAAATTTGGAAAAAGAGCTTGCTTAGCACTGCTCCAGCATGTCTTTCTCTTCTAGGCTGGTGTTTCTTTTTTTTTGTTCTTAATCCGAATGTGAGGAAGACAAACAGAAGGCAGTGACAGAGGTTGCCCTTGAGGAGCATGTTAAATGTGGGCTGGGAAACATGCGCCAAAAAAAGGCAGTCACCATGGCATGATTGGGTCATGCAGCTGTAATTTACTGCCCTGCATCTTTTACCAGCCGAAGTTTGACAGGGAGTTTTTAGAGCATTGAGAGGTTCAGCCCTCAGCACCGTGGACTGGAGATGGCTGTTAGCATAATGAGAACAAAGAGACAATGGCAGCGGCATAAATAATAAATACGTGTGTATATCTGAGCGTGTCTGTTTTTGATCGTCTATGTTCCAATGTGAATCTCGGAAGACGACATCAACATGAACACAGTCTGAGCTTTTTTCGAGGTCTGACGAATCGATCTGAACTCTTTTCCTTCCCTCCTCTTTACTGAAGGCCAGATGACTCAACACACTCTAAGGCTGCACATTTTGATTGACATTTCATAGTCCCACAGTGGCACATGAGTGTGTCTGGGATGACCTTTACAGCTAGATTGTATTAGTATCTTTAATGCATTTGAAACAGCATGTGCAGTTTAACAATTTGACTGCAACAGATAAATACAGTGTGACTAATGTTTCGATATAGTGACATGACACTAAAGCTAAATTATCAACCACATAACCTGTGTTCACTCCATTTATGTCGGCATTTTAGTTATATCATTGCAGATTTTGTACCAGTACAACATGAACTAAGGTGGATCCAGCATCTTGAGTCCCTATTTACACTTAATGCATCTAGGAAAAATCTGAAAGCTGTCTGATCTCAAGAAAGTGTAAATGCACACAAGAACCATTTATGACAAATTGTAATCTGATTGCGCACACCACATGCGGAGGTGGCTTGGGACTCAAGGTTCAAACTCACCTTTCTCTTCAAGAAACATGCAGAACCTGTACTCCCATATATCACATTCTCATTCCCAACAAGTCAAATACGGCAGCTTGGTCAAAACTGCTTGCAACAGCCAGTTAGACTTTCAAAAAAAAGCTTGCAGTCAAAGGTTTCACTTGTTATGACTTATTACTACTTTAGGACTGTGATTAATGTTGTCAAATGGTTGAGGTGTTGGTTAGGTTTAGGCACCAAAACTACTGCAGCGTCAAACTTGGAAGCATAGGGCCATTGACCAATGGGAGTGGGCTGTGGGAGTATGTGGAAATAGCTTTGTGCTGTCTGATTTTTCTAAATACAACAATGGTCTGTTCTTCTTTGCCTTTGCTCAAATACATATGCATCAAGCTGCTGTAACATCAGTCCAGCCACTGAATGATCAGTGTGGGTGACTATGTAGCTCAGAACGATAAGCTGTCATTGTTGTAATGAACCACCGACATAGAGATATTTTTCTTCCACCCTCATTTCAGCCAGTTACCAAACTTTCAGGATTTAATTGAGGCCAGCTCTTGTGCTGAGAGAAGCGAGGATTGATTGTAATCAGATCTGTGATCTGGCCAACAGTTGCATATATGTGTCAACAAAGTTACCTAGAGTTAATCATGAAAGGAGATACTTGAAATAACCAGAGTAAAAGGGGCTTTGGTGTAGTCTGCTTTTTGGACTGTACATGAAGGGAACTCGGAGGTGACAGATAGAAAATACACTGTGGCCGTGGGTCAACAGAGGGCCAACATCAATTGACATGGTGCCCCGTAAGATGATCTGGCCATTGATGATAGTGTGTGTCCCCTGTTCATGGAAAAGCCAGCCTTTTCTTTATTTTCTTTCTCAATTGAATGGGTCATAAATTGAGCTACAATGCAATTTGAAACATTGTGACAAACATTGAAAAACATACAGAAAAGAAATCCATCATCTACATTCCATCCATACATCCATAAAAGATAACATTCAAAGATAACCAACTTGGACCACTTTTGTCTTTGCAGATGCTGCGTACTGTCATGCTGTGAGCATGGAAATTACATATAATGCAACTTTTGTGAGCGTGACAAGAAGCTCAGTACACGTAAGCATGCTCTCACACTTTAATTGATTTGTTTGTTGGCCTATACCTGGAGAGTAAGCAAAATGGATTTTCCATCAAGTTCTAGCAAGCTGGCTACCCGTCATGCGAATAAGGGAGATGTTCCTCCTGCAGCGAGCCATGAGAATGACTCAGGCATTGCCGCGTGGCAATGCTAAAACTACATTAATCTTAATGAAAACCATGTTGCGTCAAAGTGTATTGAAGCAACACTTTACAGGGATGAAGCAGGAGTGGAAATATTTGATGCTGCAAATTTGGCATCAACAATGGAGCATATACAGTATGCACTCCATTCATTAGAATGGTACATAAGTGGGTTTCAATAATAAATGCATGCATAATTTGCAGAGCCTTCTCAACTGTTTTAACATTTAAGTTCCACATAATGATGTTGTTCCCAAAAGGAAAGACAGTGATTTTCCTCACATTATTGATTCACTGCGATGCACTGTATAGTATGCATTGTGTTTATTAGTGGTGAAAACAATCATGTGATCTCTCTGGTGCATGTGGAGCTTCTAAATTAGCAATAATCCAGGGGGAGCATTTACCAAATTTGCATTAATGTACAGCAACAAGCTTCGTAAATACTTTGCTACAGCATAAAGGAAAAAATATATTGTTACTCAAGTATTTTCCCTAAGAGGATGACGTGACACAATAGTGTCTGGTGAAAGAGGCAATTAAAACTGACTACAAAAACATAATAAATGAGCGAGGTGACACCCCGAGTGTGACATTATCTGTATTGTTTCAGATTGATAGCATCGACAGACAGTTTCCGTTTAATTTAACATATCGCTTCACTCCCAAAGAAAGAGGGTGACCCTAAGTGTGAAATTAGCGCCAAGACATCCCCCGTCTCCACTCCACATGAGAGATGATGGTGCCAGCGATCATGATGGATGTACATTATTCTGATGATCCAGCATGTGTGTGATGAGATTGATATGTTAATTCGTGGATGAAATGAGCTCCCTCTTCGCAATCGGAGCCAAGTTTCAGATTCGAATGCCTGCTCAACGCTGCAACGTGGCTCTCTGCGCATCAGCCATCTTTCTTTAAATCATGAAGAAACGACTCGCCCTCTCTTGCGTAAGCTGGCATTTCGCAGTGCCGAAAGTGAACTTCAGAACATGCTGCGCAGTGCTTGCTTTAGGATTTATGGTAATCAGTGTTTCAGTGTTTTTGAAAGCGTGTTGCAGAATGATCGATGAGGTGGAATACTGCAGTGATTCAACAGAATGCTGATCTTAGTGGTACGGTGTTTTCCAAATGGACTGTGTAAGAGCTTAAATCCCATATTCACCATGTATCCTCCCCTGAGTCTTAAAGTCAACATGAACTTGGTGCAACCTCTCTAACTCATTCCACACAGTGTTAGCATTTAAGTAAAATGTAGACTTTTAAGATGTAAGAACTGCTTAAATATTACCGTACTTTTCAGTAGATGTCAGTGTCCATGCCTGCATCATCTTCCATGAAATTACCAGGTTTCTGGAATATCCTCTGTGACTGTTCCTTTTTTTCACTTTCGACTGAAATAAGACAAGCATGTACCATATCTTTTGGGGAAAGGTGTTATTCAGAAATGTGCTATTTGCCAACAAGTGTGCTGAAGCATAAGCTGAGAACTGCTTGTCCCTTTCGATATTGCCAGTTTCTTATCCCACCCACATGAATCACTGTCCTTTTTGTTCCTATTCTGGCATTCCAGCAACAGGCAGTCTGGACAACGTCAGCACACATCAGCTGTGTTAAGCCCGCAAATGTGTATGTATTGCTTCCACTTGAGTGAAATTCTCTTCTGTAAGACTGAAGAGACTGTAAGAACCCGTAAATGACAGTAGCACTACAGTCCATCATGTCAACTGTGACACATTATTTTTTTATTTTTAACAATTCAACTTAACTTTTTTTACCATTAAGATAATTAATAACATAATCGTGCAAGTCCTTGAGTTTTCCACAAAACATTCCTGCACATCCACAATAAAAGCCTTGTTAAGAAAAAAGATTCCAACAATTTTAAACAGATGCAGGAAGTGGTGAGTTCATATACTATAAACAGCAAATAATGCAGCGATTTGAATGGAGGCAAACAGGAGCATCAGACCAAAGCATTTAAGTTTAATCAGTCACGATGCTAACATTGGCTAATTGGCACTAAACAGAAAGTGTAGTTGTGGCTAATGGGAATGACGATGATGGTGAATGAAAAGTCAGTGGATCACTGAAGTTGTTGCATTTCATCCTGAGAGTAGCATGAAAGTGTGCACTAAATGTCATGGCAATCCTAGTAATAGTTGTCATGACATTTCCCCCAAACCACAAATGTCAACCTCGAAATGGTGCTCAAGGAAGTCGAGAGACCACCGAGGTCATGGTGGTCTGCACCAACTTTTGTGCCAAACCATCGCTTAGAAAAGTGCGAACCGCTGGTGGCGCTAGAGATTCTTGGCAGTCTAGCCAATAGCTGAGACATTTCAGCCTGGACCAAAGTAGTGGATCAACCAATATTGTCATCCTTACATACAGACAGGCGAAAAACCAATACGTTGAACTGTCTTTTAAACCAGAAAACTTGACCTTTTTTCAATAACCTTTTCGCTTTTTAATGGGTTAAATTAGTTAATGAAGACTCTAATAATAAAGTTACGAACATTAGTTTCCAACATAAATTTGTAACATACTGCCTCCAACATCCATTTAATAGAGTACAGAACTTGTGGCCACTTTATTTACATAAATGTTCCATTAGACTTGATGTTACATTGGGTATGTGGGAGTTCGACTGTGTGCAAGGTTAAGGTCTGCACAAGGAGTGCACTACTCTTCTTTCACAACAAATTCCATGGGATGGTGATGCTTTATTCAATTTAAACACAAAAGCTGTTGACACTCAACGAGTGGTTTAGACTTTTTATTCTTGTAAAAGAAGAGCGATCGAGGTAAAAATGAATCACGTGTACAAATCGAATGTATGAAGAATTTTTTTTTTTTGTTATTGAACCTCCTTAACCTTGCTAGTTCCAAGTCTACCATGTGCTGCATTTTTTAATTATTTTTTTTGGCCTTTTATCGGCTTTATTGATAGAGCAGCTGAAGATAGATAGGAAACAGGATGAGAAAGAGGGGGAGTGACATGCGGTAAAGGGCCCCAGGCCGGGACTCGATCCCGGGGCCGCTGCAGCAAGGACAAAGCCTCTGCACACGGGACGCCCGCTCTACCCACTGAGCGCCCCCATGTGCTGCATTTTTTTTTATCCTTTTCCTTACTCATAATGGCACTGAAGTGAATTATTTCTCCTTCAGTGTTTGGCCTGCTAGTAGTACCATATGGTCATATGGCAGCAGAATAACTTTGGGAACAATGCAGTTTTCTTCATCGAGCCAGCGGAGATCAATTGATGCAAAAACATTGCAATTCATTTCAAAACATTTGCTTCCATAGTTTTGTCTGCTTCCTGATTCTCACAGCTACTTTTCCCCCCCCTGCTCCCTGGCCCCTTTTTCTGTTGTGTTTCTTTTTCAGAGTGTTTTTCCCCTGCTGGAACGACAGTGCAGCAGATTACCAAACACAGATTGCATTGATTGCTGGGACTAATTGAAAGGAAAGCATCCCTTGTGCGGAGTGCATCTGCTTGCCTGTGCAGAAATGGGCATCTGTGCCCTAGCTCACCTCATCAGGCAAAGGAGCCAAGAAACCTCTCTGCCGTCGACCACTTAACTCAGCGCTCAATCACACTTTGGGAAGATTCCTTTCAGATGAGGCGACAGAGCAGGCAGACTATGTTGGAAAAAAAACCTTGCACCTACGCCCCCCCTCCCCCACTCGACGTGAGAGACCACGGGGGAAATCATCCACGAAGACGGATGGAAATTCAGCAGAGCAATTGATGCACTCCTCCGTTTGGCTGGGACAAGATCTGAGGGACTATGAAACACTTGTCGAGGAGGAAGCAGAGAGAAAACGACGCCTTCGTCAATGCTGCCTCCACCACTTTGCACAATTGCTCACTGTGCTGAGTTCTGTGGATTGGCACTGATAGAGGAGCAGCATTTAGCATATTGGGCATGTTGCTGACATCCATTAGAGGCCTCTTGATTTTTTACACAGTAGGATGTTTGAATGCACACAAGGGGTGGATATTGTCTGTTAAAGCTGGTTTGGACTGCTGACCTGAAAGGATCAACTTTTAGATATTGTATTTATGCTCTTTATATTTCTTTACTGTACTCAAGGATGTGTGCATGGGTGGGCTGCAAGGATCCCAAAGCTTATCAGCAGTCACCTCAATCTTTGGTAGCACTGAGACTTGGGTTTCTATTTAAAATGTGCCGTGCGCGACCCTGGAGATAGATAGTCGATTGTTGTGTCTCATTCCCAGGCTGATATTGGAAAGAATGGAAGTCAACAATCGACCATCTCTCTCCAGAATTGCTCATCCTACCTTGAACGCTTTGTGTTATTGCCAAACTGTACAGGCTGATGTATTTTATCTGGCAGTGGGCCTGGAGGTAGAGTTATGACTGAACTGATCAAATATAGGAACAGGTGTTTATACTGACGCAGCTCATATCACCAGTCACCAATCCACATACCAATACAGATGCTATAGTCTTTTGTTTTTTATAAATAATAAATATTGTATGTAATAATGCAAATTTGAGCCCATGGTCGGTTTTCCATGCCCAACAATCAATACACTTTAGACAATAAATAGAATAGAAAATACATGGCCTTTTTAGAAGAATAGAAAGTAGTCACTGGGCAGAGACAAATACATTTTTGATCCTGTTTGAATTGTGCCATGAATTACACATATGATGTTTGTAAATTACACTGTCTCGCTCAACATATGTCACTGTATCAAACTGTGACATTATCAGGTAGAAAAATTCTAACTTTTTCCAACAAATTCTTTGACTGTAAATTGACCAACATTATCTCTCTATAAAAGCAAGAAATCTCTGTCTGTCTGTGTGTCTGTATGTGCCTCAAATATCGCTGCACATCCGGTTCAGACTGACCTGAGATTTTCAACATGGCTGCTGCGTGGTTTAAGGGTGTGCAATGGATTTGTTTGTACTACAAAGATACCGTTAATAACTTATTTCATAAATGCTTCATGAATTCCGCTAGCATTGTCAACCATAGCCACCATAGCCATGTGCGCACCAGAGCCAATCACTGCACACCATAGCCACGTGCGCACCAGAGCCAATCACTGCAGAGCCCACTCCCATGTCCCACCTTAAATTTATACCTGCAGCGGCGCGAGCTGGGCTGGGATTTTGCCGGCGGTTCGGTCCCGTTCTGTGCATCTAAAGTGACTGTTGTGGATCAATGAGACTAAACGAGTCCAGACCGAGTCTGTTCCGGTCTGAGGAGATATGGATACGCGAGGACAACAAACTGGAATCGGAATCTGTGGATGTTTGTGTGTAGCTAGCTGCTAGCGCTAGCCCACCCCCACGCCCCACCTCCTGAGTCGACGGACGTGCCGGTGCATTCAAAACCGGACTTATGACAAATAATGTCTGCCATGCTTCTTCACGAACATTAACGTCACATTTGCTGTGCGTTTGGTGCAAGAAGAAATGGTAAAATAAACAGAAGTGTGTTTGCAAACTAAAAACACGTTCCTATTGGTGGAAAAAGGCACCACACTAACCAATCGCAGAATTATCCATGTGATTTGGTTGCTGAGGAACAGGGGGAAATTGTGGGAGGGACGGCGGCAAAAGAGTGACAGCAGTGCCAGTGGTGGTGATAGAGGCAGCGAGATTTGAGAGTTGAGAGATTTGTGACATATAGCATGTTTGGAGTGTATAGTTAGTGTGTTATGTCGTGTTCGGTGTAGTGTGTTTAGTGTGCAGTGTAGTCGTTTTTTTGGTTTGTGAGTCGAATAATGAGGAGGCTGCTGAATGTGGAGCAGGCAGTGTAGCTCTTTACTGAGCTGACGGAGACCTTAGCCTGAGGCATTGCCTGTATTTAAATGTAAATAGTTACATATAACTTTGTACATTTCAAAAACGTATGCACAAATTCAGCAAACAACAATTTATATTTGCATTATAAGTAATAAAAATGGTTTGTTAAACATATTTGTGGTTTTCACAGTAAAAAATCTTTCTTCTTTGTTTTTCCTACTCGGATTTAATGTTTTTTTGTGATTTTAGGTCCATTCTGTTAATACAGTATGTCAAAATGAAACAAAAAGGGACAGTTATATCCCTGACGTCCCACCTTCAAACACAGCCTCATTTGGCCATCCATGAAAATGCTACTTAACCTCCAACTTTTCTATAGGAATACATACTGCCTACGGGCAATGCACTAGTTTGCGTAACACCAACTAGTTAATCAAAGGACGTCTAGAACCGATTTGATCACTATGTTAAATGTGATCAAACTGATGTGATGAGCTGTGATGAGCTGATTCACACTCTCCACAGTGCCCCCCCTTTCCTGTCTATTGTTTACCTATTATTTGAACCTTTGTGTCCCTTGTCCTTACTGTAGAAAATGCTGCAGTTTCATTTGCTCTGGGTTCACTCACCGGCTCAGATCCGCTCTGTGCCTGTCGGTTCACCAAGTTACCGGTATTCTTTAAATAAACACATCACCAAAGCAAACTACTCAACAGGACTTAAATGATTTCAACAATGAAAACTGACTTTATAGTAGGCGACTTTTATGGACAACAACACAAGTGGCAGCTCTGCCTCATTCAAAGTTTTTTCTATAGGAGCTGTCGTTTTTAGGGTACTCAAAATGTAGTTGTTTAACTTTGTTAAAAATCACAAATAGTACCTGCTGAAGATTATGGGTCTAAGAATATGGAACACAAACCTTAGAAATACTGAATGACAGATTACAGTGAGATACAGAAGCTAGTGGAACAGAGGCTAGCCCAGACTTGACGTCATAATTTTAGGTTTCTCAGTGACAGTTAATGTGGCTACATGCAGCCTGAGAGGATCTTATATTTTTATCAAAGATTTTAATTTAATTTAAAGCTATATGATGTACCGGATGCCTTCAGCCACACCTGCCACCTTCACTCGACTTGCTGTGAGGATGCTGCTGGCGTTCAGAGAACTGTGGTTACCTAGCGATTTGGTAACACTTAACATTGCTGGAACACAAACATGTAGAACATGTGTTTTGTTACTGCATGGAATATATCTAAACATCCTTTTCTTCTCTGCCATGGTACATACTAAAGAGGTTGCTCATGGCAGACATTTTGACTTGTCACAGCAGGAAAAGCACAAGTGTTGCTAATACCCTTAATGATGGCTTGGATACATTTCGATGTTCCTGCAAGTCAAAACTGTGAGCCAGCATGAACAATACATGTGTCCAGGGAAAGCTACAGGTGTAAATGGAGCCATCAGCCATATTAATATGACAAATTACTGCACAAATGTTTGAAATATCAAATTAATTTCTGTCAGAAAGGAAAATGCTCACCCTGTTCTCATTGAAAAATGTTTAACCTGTCCATTGTATCTAATTTCTTTACTGTTACAAACATGAAGTTATTGTGTTTTAGTATGATAACTTATTTATTTTCTATTATGGAACTCTGATACTAATCATAATGATACATACTGTCCTGGTGCAGTTGTTTTTGTCTCAAAGCTGTCCCATAGCAAAAAAGTTGACTTAAGTAGAAGAATCTTCACCAGCTGACCTCTTTAGTCACTGCTGCTCTCACTGTCACTCTGATATCAACCATCAAATAATAATTTGTTACGATGGTAGAGGGTTCAGTGGTCATTGTCTGTCAGTCATTGTCAGCCCAGTCCAAATCGTGGATTCCATTTATTATGTTTCCCTGCTTGCTGCTTCCATTGTGAAGCCAGTGAAAAACCTAAACTAATAAATATGCTGCTGTATGCTGCTGAAGTGCTGCCGTACCAGACGGTGATACAGCCGCTCAAGATGCTCTCAACAATGCAGCTGTAGAAGTTGCTGAGGATCTCAGGCAACATGCCAAAATTCCTCAGCCTCCTCAGAAAATACCAGCTGCCTGGTGTTGAATGACCAAGTGAGGTCATCACTGATGTGAATACCCAGGTATTTGAAGCTGCTCACCCTTTCTCCTTCAAGCTCCCGGATGTACAGTGGATGATGAGGTCTCCTCTTCTTCATCATGTCCACTATCATCTCTTTGTCCGAGCCAGTCACAGATGGTGGGGTGCAGACCAAGTGTAGACAGTTTGTCTGTGAGTTTGTGGGGGATGACTGTGTTGAAGGCGGAGCTGTAGTCCAGAGTGTCCTGATGTAGGAGTCTTTATTTTTCAGGTGGGAGAGGGAATAGTGGAGAACAGCAGCTATAGCATCTGAGGTGGACCTGTTGGGCCGGTAGGCGTATTGCAGGGGGTCCAGGGTGTCTGGTATGCTGCTCTGAATGTGGGTCAGCGCCACTCTCTCGAAACACTTCATGATGATTGGAGTGAGTGCTACTAGCCTGTAATCATTCAGGCAGGTGGGTAGGTTCTTCTTGGGGAGGGGGACGATGGTTGTGGTCTTGAAGCAGGAGGGAACAGTGATGTGGGTGAAATTGAGCAAAGCAGCGGTGAAACGCAGCCACCCGGTGCTCTGACAGACATGCTCGGCTCGAGGCGGAGCATATTTCCAACCCAAGGAAAGACTGATTGACTTGGGGTCAGTGAACTTTTCTGTAGATTTACTGAAAAGCCCAGCGTTTTGATGTGTGATAGGGTCAGTGACAGCTGGAAGGGTGTCCTCCTTGATAATGATCACATCATTTACCTTTAAGTTGCGACAACCAACATGCCATTTTTGTCTCAAGGAGAGATTCAGGAGGTATTCCCTTTTCCATCTACTCCAGAACTGCTCCGCCAAGTATTGGACTCTTCTCCATCTTTTTGCTGCATATAAATCTGCCTTCACAAAGTTTCCAGGAGGTGGTAGAGCAACCTTGGCCTTCATCAAAATAAGATGTTTTGGAGTAATAGGTTCCAGCAACTTTGGATCGTTGATACCATCCACACTGAGAGGACGACTGTTTACAATCAGCATTGCCTCATAGAACAAGGTTCTGAGTGATGCATCATCGAGTCTTCCAGGACACAATGTGCAATGGTGACATTAAGGACACTTTGAATGGTTTGTATCTGTCGCTCCCAGACACCACCTTCATGACTAGCTGAGGGAGCATTGAACACAAACTCACACTGCTTGTTGGTCAGGAAGGCTTTGAGTGCTTCGCTGTCACATTGTTTGAGGGCTTCTTTGAGCTCATTACTGGCTGCAACAAAGTTTGCGCCTTGGTCACAGCGAAGGTGGGAAACAGCTCCTCGCAAACTTATGAAGCACCTCAAGGCGTTCATGAAGGAGTCTGTGGCCAGGTTGTCCAGCATTTCAAGATGAACTGCTCTGGAAGACAGACATGTGATGATTAGCCCATATCTCTTGATCTCCTTACGACCGTTCTTGATAACAAAGAGACCAAAACAATCCATTCCACAAAATGTAAATGTTTCCGAGATCTCACAGCGCTCCTCAGGAAGGTCAGCCATTTTTTGCTCTTCAGTCGGTCTCCTTTGTCTACGGCACTGCACACATTTATGAACAAATTTTCCAACTCTGTTTTACTCCCCCCTATTGTTCCAAACCCACAGGCTCTGAGCTCCATCAAGGTTTGGTTTCGCCTTTGATGACAAACATGACTGTGAAAGTTGGACAGAATCAGCTTGGTGACATGGCCATCCTTTGGGAGAATTACAGGGTGCCTTAGTTCCACACTGAGAGTTGAACTTTTAAGTCTCCCTCCAACACGAAGAAGTCCTCCCTCCAAACACGGGTTGAGCTTAAAAAGAGGACTTGACCTTGAAAGACTGGCTCCCTGGAGGTTTCTTTGAAGGGTGTTTTGCTCCTCAGGGAAGGCTTGCTGTTACACTAACTTTAAAATTTCATCAGCTTCTCTTTTACCTTCTGCCACGGCTACAATATTGTCATATTTAAGCCTTGCTCCAAGTCTTTTAATCCTTGCAACTACTTCAAGGAATGTGGTCCAGGTCGAGAACCTCTCCAGACACCTCAAAACGTCCGTTTGGTTGCTGACTTGAGTTGCAAACACAGCTCCGAAGAGGGTTTGAGCATTGGGAGTGACTCTTGCTCCCAGAGAAACTTAGGACCCGATACCCAGTCGGATGCTGCAATATCTACAGTACCAAGACCCCTTGAGGCGAGTTGTGTTGTATCAACGTAGTGCCAGTCATTTGGATCCGTTTTTTCTCTGATGAGCTGAACTCTATTTGCAACAAACACATGAAGTCTTCGTGCTTCATTGTTTTTGTATGACAATACGACCTGAGAGTCTGTCCAGAAGTACTCTTTATCAATTTCCATCTGAAGTTCTTCCTTTAAGAAGGCACTCATCCTGGCTGAAGTCACTGCAGCTGAGAGTTCTAATCTTGGGATGCTCATTATCTTTGTAGGTGCAACCCGTGCCTTTGCCATAACCAGACTACAATGGATCTCATTCTGATTGCTTTTGTATCTCAGATAAGAGCAAGAACCATATCCAGTGGTACTGGCGTCAGAAAAATGATGCAGCTTGATACTTACAACCTTCCCAAAATGTTCAGGGTGGTAACATCGCGGAATAGTGATATCCTTTAATGCTTGAAGGCCATTTTTCCACTCCTCCCACTGTGTCTGTAACTGCTCAGGAACTGGATCGTCCCTGAAGAATCTGCTTTCCACTTAGGGTGAAGGGGGCCATAAAGCCAAGTGGGTCATACAGGGAGGCTACAACAGACAAAAGACCCTGACGGGTTGGAGAATAGTCCTTTGCCTTAACATTGTAGCTAAAGGATTCACCATTGATCACTGAATGCCAAGTATTTGCCCTTCCGATGTTACCTCTGGACTTAATTTGAGAGGATCTGTTGTTTCTGCTCTTTCTGATGGATCAATACAAGAGAGAACATCTTTTCGGTCAGAGTTGTTGTGTAATCTTAAACCTCCATGTTTACACAGTTGCTGTGCTTCCACAATTAATTATTTGGCTTCTTCTTCTCCCATCATCAACATACAAATCCTTTTCAATGAAAGCAGAGGCTGCAGGAGAGATGGCCTTATACTGTTGGGCCAGGTACTTAAGACCAAAGTTATATCCTGGTGAGGAGGCAGCCCCAAACAGATGAACAGTCATTCTGTATTCTTGTGGTTCATTTTCCAGTTTACCACCCTCCCACCAAAGAAACCTCAGGAAATTGCGAGCTTCTGGGAAAACATGGAATTGATGGAACATTTTCTCAATATCGCAGACCACAGCAACCCTTTCTCTTCTGAAACAACACAGAACTCCCACCAATGAGTTAATTAAATCTGGGCCAGTGAGCAAAGTGTCATTCAAAGAAATGCCATTAAACATCGCTGAACAATCAAAAAACATTCTCAGTTTGCCTGGCTTCTTTGGGTGGAACACTCCGTGGTGAGGAATGTACCGACAGTTTCGCCTGGCTCTGCATCACCTTTCCTTATTGTTTTACTCAGAAGCTGTATAAAGCAAACATCATCCTGAGACACAAACTTCTCCTCATAGCCCCTCTCATTGAAGCCTGACTCCAAAGCTTTCAACACATCTGTAACAGCAGACACAGGCAACTCTTTCACAGCAACACGATGCACAAAACTATGGTTTCCCTGCCTGTCCAGATGAGGGTTAGCAGACCCTATAATACTCCATCCAAGTGCAGTTCGTTGGGTAAAGGGTTCATGTTCACCTCCGATAACGACCTCTAGGGGGCTCTACCTTTTTGGCCAGATGGCTTAGGTGAGGCCACTGAAGTGCTGTAGCTTTTGTTGGCATGTGGGACTTGTCCACTGGGATGAAGTTATGTGTGTAAGCCTGCTGAAATTGTATGTGTGATTCAGCCTGAAGACTGCAAACTTGAAGACCACTGGTTAATTTGCTGGTTATTTTTGTGTTAACAGATGACATTGTGCTTCAGCTGGACTGGATGAGTACTTACATTTAACTCTGAAATTAAGTTTTCCAGAATGAAGGTGGAGTCACTTTGTGTATCGAGAAGAGCGTAGGTAAGTATTTCTCTGTGGGGCTCTCTTGCTGAGGACACCAAGACTGGAACAATACTGGATGTAGCAGAGACATTTTGTGTCAAAGCATGGGACATGGCTATATGGACCTCATTATTAACATGATCTCCTGAGGCAGCAGGTCTTGTGTTTTCCTTGTGTAAACAAGTGGGATGACGCCGACCACAGGTGTTACAGGTGTGTCGCTTTCTACAATCCTTGCTGGCGTGGCCTTTCCTAAGGCATCCACAGCGCAGATGATGTTCAAATACAAAGGCTCTTTTCTCATCCACTGGCTTTGCTGCAAAGGTTGGACATGTAGCAATGTTCACGTTAATCATAAACCACCAAATTCTAAAATGCAAGTTCTTTTTATACGAGGGTGAGCAGTACTCAATGACCCAACCTCTATTGTACACAGAAAACATTTATTGCATAAGAACTGGTTGAGACAATGTCTTTTCTTAAAATGGGGGAGTCTTCCCTTAAAAGCAGAACTAAAACAATGTTAAAATTCACAGTCCAAGTGCTCACGACCATGGTGCAGTCTTTGTCATCCTGTATTTTAGCCGTCGTCTCTCCCGCAGCCCGCCACACCGTTAGCAACCGCGAGCCGTCCTCCACCGAAAATCTTGCTGTTGCTTCTGGCCTTCGGCTGCTCCCATCCCTTGTCTGACCTCCACCTCAGCTACATCACTTCCTCCGACGCCCGTGGACCTTGACTTCATGAGATGGCCAGCAGCCTGCTCTACAATCACAGGAGTCACTTTCTCTGCTTCGGGGTTCGTCTCGGCATATAGCTAGCAGCGTCTCGGTTAGGGACTCACTACCTCCAAAGGCCTCCTACACCATTACTGGTGTCTCTGGTCAGGCCTCGAGGTTCCCTACTGCTGCTACGCTGCTTCACGATGTGTCAGCATCTGTTCCAAAAGCACACCTGTATCCGGCACCTGTCCTGCTTATAAATCAGTCTGTGGTTTGCTGTAACAGCCGATTGGCTGGTGCAGCTGTCAGTCAAAGGGTTGCATTCACTGCCTAAAATCATAATCAACTCAAATCAAAAGAAAATACACATGGAAATAGAATAATAAAACATGCAGTTAAACAAAATACACAAAACACATTTTTTCTGTACTCAATATTTTAGCTCTCTTTGGAAATGTCTCATCTGTTGTTTTCATATTAATCAACAAAGGAGCGGTGATAGGATTACACACAATTCTGGCATCTCTTTGCATGAACTCTGTGAAACGTAGAACGCTTGGATAATTACCCGATTTATCTAGCTCCTCAACAACAATCCAACTCCATCTACGCACCATCCAGCTTCTTCAGAAGTTTGTGATTTTCTTCACAGTCATTGAGAATTGACAGACCTTTAATATGGGGCATAGCTTCTGCACAGCCTTGGAGAAAATCTTCAAACTTTCTCAATCATTTGAATAATGAATGGACTTCCATACCTGTCATCCAAAACAGCCCAAGCACCCTGATATGCATCCTCTGAGTACCCTAACCCTAAACCCATCCACCGCCTTACGTGCATCTCCAATTTTTTCACCTCCCTCCCACTCATTGTGCATCTGAAGGAGTCCCTTGGTTTGCGAAGTCTGGGAACCGGGCTTAAAGGATGCACACTTGAGGATGACCGTGCTCTGTTGAGGCAAGGAAGGGGCAGCTATGACTACAAGGTGGATAATGAGGCAGAAGTGGCTGTTGTAAAATGGTCTGACAACAAAGCTGTCACCTTAGCTAGCT